>KZ651161.1:778874-790564 GCA_001010745.2 Gerris buenoi | reverse complement strand
TATATACCTCAAAATATATATATAATGAAAATAGTTTCATTAAACTCCCATATTACAGCAATAAATATGGCCCAATAGGGTCCAAATAAATATGGTGTGGTCCTTAGTAATCTATGTAAGCGTGCGTCAAAGCGTGTGGGAAGAGTGCCCCATAGAGGGTGTCCCTCGCCCTGCTCCGTTTTCGACCCATAGATAAAAAGCACATCATCATGACACGGATCAGACCCACATCAAAGAGTGGTGGAAGAGTACCCCATAGGGCATAGGGGTACCTAGCCTGCTCCGTCCGCGATTCATAGATGCAATTCAGAGTATAATGTCACGGGATCGAACCCACGACCTCGATTCACCTCGACGTATTGATAGCTGGGTGAGCGCCTTAAGCCCCTCGCTCACGCTGGCTCCCTTCCTCCACCTTTAAATCTAAACAAATATATGACGGTCATATAAATTCATATACGAGTATATACCTCGAAATCGTAAACACCATACCAAACTTGATAAAGTATCCATTATTAGTTTACAGGTCCGTTAAGCAGGGTTTTTTATTCGCTATTTAAATTCAAGATAGCAGTTCAAATAATTTACGAGATTGTAATATCTTGGACAATCTCCTGATCTAGAACCTTAAATTTTTTCCTATATCAAAGGATTTTTTTAATATTCCGTTAAAATAAAGATGTTGGCCATCAAGAAATTTCTTGGATGAAATTTTTTTGGCTGACATTTTTAAAGTTGTCATAGTAGAAGTAGTAGTAAAGTAGCTTTTGAATCACCTGAAATAGAGCCTTGGAATTTGAAAATGTCTATTCTTATGACATAAACTAAACATGTTTCATAAATTACAAAACACAATTGGAGGGGGGGGGGTTCCTAATCGGTCCTTGTTTCTCAAGATAGCAGTCATATGCGTCCCATAACCAATATAATAATCAAAACTTCTTGGAAACGGTAAAATAAAATCATAGTGTTTCTGCCAACTAAGAAGGGATTCATATAATATCATCCGTAGGCGGGAATAGAGACAAAGTAAAAAAAAGTCGAAAATTTGAGCCTAGACTACCCTTCACCCTTCTGAAGTTAGGAAAAAAATATGTCATTGGAAAAGAGCCAATATTTAGGATGAAAGCATACATTAAAAGATAATTAATACTTCAATCAATACAAGGGATGTGATGACTTAGCGAAGGAAAAACCTCGTCTTCTCTTGGTAAGTAAACATTTAAAAATTTTTCTCCAGTAGTCGGGATCAGTTAGTTATTATTAGGGATATTACAAATAATTTTATCCAAGGAGAACGAGTATAGAAATAAGGGGAGGGGATTTAGGAAATGTGGCATGTGACATCCAGATATGCTCGATTAATTAATTATGAGGTAGTTTATACCCAAGGTTTATACCTTTCTAAGAGAAGCTTTGGCAGTCTTACATTCCAATGGACACCGTCTTACTGTCTTACTGATATATGGTTGAACTACGAGTCTCGTAATAATGTTGGATCGTTTCTAACAAACAATTTGTAGGAATCTACTCGCAAATTAAGTGTCAAAATTGAACACTTCGCAGTCAAATGATAGTAGGAGATAAATAATAATATATAATTCTTAACCCTGATGATTTTGACTGTAAATATGTAATTATTGAGGCAAAAGTTTACCTAATGACAATGGGACATGGGAGTTTATTTAGGGCTAGGGCGAGCCAAATACTATGGTATCTGAGCCTGGGAATGAAAAAGCATCTAAAGCAATATTATTTGGGTAACTCCGACCAACCAATTCCCTGAGCCGGAATTTTTATCATTATCCAAATTCGTTCAAAGTAATAGCTTTGGTAAAACAAAATGTATAGATACCTAAAAGTTATTAAGGCCTGTCGATATACAAGGAATCATGCTTTATAACTGCATACCCTTAAAAAAATTAGTACTGAAAATTAATAAAATATAATTTTATTGCATTTCAAGTGTATTTAAATTAAAAATCACGTGCTCACAACAAATTATAACACGTAATTAAATTTTAATTTAAAAACAATACTTAACTCACAAAAGGTTAATTACATTGTTCAGTATCACACATTTACTAAATACAAATATGTACATGTATTTAAAAAAAATGAATTAACATTAAACTTGTGATAAAAAAAAAATGTAAATCACGTAATTGGACCTTATACTTCTTATCATATTCACTTCGATTGTTTAATTGATAATTATACGTTATAAATGTTTTTAATCATTATCATCATGTAAGCACTCGAAAACCGCCGAGTTATAAGGAGCCATTTAGAGCACTCGTTCTCTTGCACCGTTCTTTGTTCAAATTTGTACGAACAAATTTATAATTTTTTTAAAAAAATGACACGTCTTGGTTACGTACTAGTTTTCGCTCTAGCCATAATTTCTTCTTCCCAGGTAAGACAATATACAATTATTTTCATTCGAGTTAAAGATTAACTAAAATAAAATAGTACATTACGCGTCGAGTGCGGAAAGTAGCATTTTGCATGCGAGTGTGAAGTTTGCACCCGAGCGACAGCGAGGGTAGTAAAACCACACGAGCAATGCAAAATGCCGTCTTCTCACGAGTTACTGTACTTTATCTACTATGTACACGATGTACCGTACTTTATCTACTATGTACACGATGTACCGTACTTTATCTACGATTGTTAGATTTTAATAATACATACAGAAAAAAATAATAAGCATGCTGTATGTAAGTTCGTATTTCTCTTTTGATAAAAATAACAATAATTCATTAGTTGTATTTTGTGCCAAATAAATTCGGGGGGCGTATTGATTCTCCTTATATTGTCATAATAATTTAAATAACGCATTGATTTTTTTTTCACAAAAAAAACTCGATATAAACAGTTAATTTTATTAAACAAACATCAAATTAGTTTTATTAAATATAAATTCTTCTTTTTTTACCGCCCTAGGGCGGAAAAAAGAGGAATTCTTCCGAATTATGAGACGCGCAGGCGCAATGAATACAAGTACGCAAAGAANATTGATAAACTAATGTAGATTTCCAGACAATATGATACGCAGCTAAACTGAGGTAGAATGTTTATATTTCGTATCAATCGTAGATAAAACAAGTTTAGTTGGGTAAAACTACTACATTCGATGTTTTATACGTATGAATCATTTGAGTTTTTGTTCAATTGTTAATCACTTACTTTCCGTTAGTTGTTTTTTTTTAATCTTAAAAAATAAATGCACACGAAACACAATCACTAAAGAAAAACACGGCCGTAAAAAGGACTGCACTGTCACCAGTGCAAATATAACTGAATTAAAATAAAATTACAATCTAATTGTGAAGGTATAGAGGCAATAACTTCCCGGGAAACAAGCTGTGAAAGAGCAACTAAGGATAATAATTGGGCGCTGATTTAGGGGCACTATATCCGTGTTCTATATCCTTGTGGGGGGGGGGGGGGAAGAAAAGTTTGTTATATTATAATAGGCTACCGGCTTAGCGAAATATCTCGGTACTGCGTGATTCCTAAAACTCTCTCCCACTCAATTGTATAAAATTGTGTATTTCCAGAAATACATTCCTTTATGTTGCCGCCCTACATTTCTACGTAAAAGATTTGTCGTTTTTATAAGTTATTCATAATTATTCGAAATCTCTTTTTATTACAGAAACATTGGGTATTCCTTGTGCCAGAACGTAGGAATTCCTACTTTTAAACTATACCAATAACAATTTTTATAAATGTTAAAAGACAATAATAACTGAAACCCTGATAATATGAACAATACATAAATCCGAACAAGCCCTGGTTTCAATTACTATTAATCAGTCCGGATTATAGGGAATGTTCGGATTAGCGAGACTCTACGTACTTCAAAACCAAAATATTTATAGGGTTTAAGTTATAATACCCTTTAAAATAAGGGGTAATTTAGCGATGAGCTAATTTGACGAAGACCCTTTTAACTTTTAATTGTAATTGATTGAATAATGTCCCTATTTTTACTCATTTAGTTTTGTACAGCGTGTTAACCTGATGGTAAATGTAGAATTGCATTTAAAGTCTGAACACATTTATACTTTTATCTTGTAAATGAACCGCTGCATTCAAAATCTGTACAAAATTATTCTTAAAAAATATAAATTAAATAATTAAAAATAATTTTATAAACCAACCATCCTTTTAACTTGCAAATATTGTGTAATATCATTCAAATAATTATTTAAATAAAAATAAATTTAATTAAGAAGTCCAATTAATATTTCTTATGGGATTTATTACACTTAATTACCAAGCATATAGCTAGCATATTTTTGCAGTTGTTCAAATATTTTATGTACACTGATTTAGAGCTTCATGAAATTATAAAAAAAAGATTTTTCTTTTTTTTTTACTTTCAATTACTTCAGTATTTAATAATTATATGTAAATTGATAAATAACTTTTATAAAAATTATTTGCTAACACTCTTCTTTAAAGGCTCCAAATTCTTCTATTAAAAATGTTTCCTAGTTATAATATATAACTATTACTTCCAAATTATTTAATGTCGTTATAACAATAAAATGTTTATTCGTAAACATTTAAAAATGAGATACTTCTTATAGTAATAATTTAATAACATTTTATCAAATAAACCTTACGTAAAAATGGTTGCAAAAAGTATGTGAGATTTTTGTCCAATTACGAAAATAACTTTTGCCAAAAACTTTTTTTTTTTTTCGCTATAATCCTATATATTTACTTATTACTATTTTTAATACTCTAACCATTATAACACTTACAAAATTAATTTTTTTGTATTTAACTAATAAATGCACCTAGTACCTATTCACTGATTTTCAGCACATAATAACCTGGAACTAAAACAACCAACCTCAAAAAATTTTGTTTTATTTTCAAATTAGATCTATTAGCGTCAAACATATGTTTGCATCTTAGACATTATATTTATAATACACAAAAATTCTAGCATAAGGAAGCGCCGTAGAAGATAAGTTCCATCATGGAATCAAAATGCTCTGATATTGATAAACTAATGTAGATTTGCAGACAATATGGCCATTTAAGGGACCAATTAAAGAATCCCCCTTTCTTTATCAGCCTTCTTTATATTTGGCGGTTAAAATTGTAACTAAATCTTTCACAGTTCAAAAGATTTTGAGCTCCTTAATTCAAAGAAAATAAATTAATTTGTCGCAGTTTGCTAGATTCGAACTCGAGATCTTTTGCACTCGAAGCATTCGCAAATATATATAATAGAACAAATGACACAATCATTATTTGTTTACATAGAATTCGAGTAGTTTACAAATTTAACCGCCAAACAGCTCAACCAGCGCTAGTGGTCTTACACCTCGAGAATACTGGAGTTGGATACCCTTGACATCAGCCATACAATTTATTTATAGTCTTTTAAAAATTTGAAATCAGTTTGTTTTAATGACGTTTTGAAATGATAATGATTTAATCAGTCGACAATGCTATTTACAGTTACAAAATATCAGTATTAAAATACTTAATAATATTACATATTATTTACACAATAACGCATTTAATTACTCTCAAGATAATTTAAAAGTGTTTATTGTTTTATTCCAGTTTAATATTCGATATCGCAAATAAATCATTTGTTAATTTTTTATTAAAATATAAACACTCAAATTTAATCTATTATCTAAAGTGGAGATAACCCAAACCATATGATGAAAAAGTCAGAGATGAAAAATAAAATGTAAAGTGAAAACATAACATTGCGAAAATAACCAACGTCAACTTAAATTTAGTTATAGATTTATAGATCGTTAAAGTTGAGAGACGTCTCTTTTTATTCTTAGTAATAGATCATTCGTACGCACTTATGTGTATTATTATTTAAATGTAGTTTGCCAATTAGTGTACCACAATGCTTCCTTGTTTATTTAATGATCTTATGTTTTTACAAACCATTATTTTCTATTGTCAATTCCTCCCCCCCCCCTTCCCCTTCTTTATTCATTCAAAATTGTTTTTGGTTTAAACAATGGACTAATTATGACCTAATAATGTCATTACCATCCAAATAATTGGACGGTAATGGACCTTACCATCCAAATTTCATTAAAATCCGTCGAGACTTTTTTACGATATGATGGTTAGCAAAAAATGTGAAGGAAAGAACGATCAACCGACAGACATGAAACTAAATATTTTTCCTGATGTCTGAAATGAATTTATGTCCAATCATTTTTTATATAGGAATAATAAAAAAATCGTTCTTTAGAACGATCATAATGCTTCCGTTACCTTAGGTAAGCTCAATAGATGTATATAGATCGAGATATACATATACATGCCTTTGGAATATTTGCTGTTTTTGGATTGACAATTATTTTTTTACTATTCTCTGTAATATTTTAGTATAGTTTAAAGATTATGATTAATTCCTTTAACAAATCGGGGAAGCTAACTTTTTTCTAAAAAAAAATCCAGTTTCTGCATGTTGAGTATAAGTAGATTTTATTATGTAGTATTGTCGCTGAAGAATATTCATTTGAAGCTAATAAGTTTTTTTGTTTTGTTTTAGGCAAGTTCTTTTGGTGATGAAATTAAAGATGTCTTAGATAAAATGGTGAATGAGGTGGAATACTTAATGGAAAGAGTCAAACAGTTTTTTGAAGGAATGGTTGATCAGAAGAAAATCGAACTGACTCAAATAACCGACTTGGCTGTTAAGCAGATCGACCAAGATTCTTCCTTAGACGCAGCATGCAAGGAAGAAGTCAAGAAACAACTCGAAGCCCATAAGAACACCGGTGTTTCCAGCTTCTTCACGTGTTCCAACCTAACAGACGCAATGGTCGAGACAGGATCAGTCATCGTCTTCTCCCTCGAACTCACTGCTAACCTAACTGACAACTTCAATGCCATCTTCGGCAGACTCAACGGCTGCTCCAACGAAGCTTTCTACGATAAGCCAGCTTGCTGGATGAAGGCCGTATTAGATGTCAAGGATGACATTAACAAAGACATGTCCGATATCGCTTTCTTTAAGACCAAAGTTGCCAAACTTACCGATGACATCAGGGCTAATATTGAATATTGTGCTAACCCTCCTAAAAGTTTCCTAAATTCTGCCGTCCAACACGCTAAGGCAGCTTCCAAGAACTGTCAACCCAAAGTTGTTGCTCACTAATAATTAATTGTAAATAAACTATTTTTTTAATTGTATTTAATATAAATTAATTTATTGAGCTAGTTATTGTTGATATCAATTCATGGTTTTCACACTTATACTAAAAAACCACAGAAGACAGACAACAGACAGCTATTATTAAAAAACAACTCATTTATTAGGGGACCTTGAAACATTTAAATCCATAAAAATAACAGTATCTTCTCTTATATCTTAGTACATGAAAAAGTAAAAAAAATAAATAAATAAATAAAAAAGTTGGTACAAACAATGATATATCAGTTGGATATGGGAGCGTCTATGGAGGTCATCTTAAGGATAAAAGAAAAAGTCTCTCCACGTAAATGATAAATCATATCAGCTTATCTAAAAGTCAAGTAAAACAATTATACCAAGTTTTAACCATAGGTATTTCTCAAGTTATCACGCTAGCCAAGAATAAACATTGGATTTCGTATGGTTCATTAATGGATCAGGCTGAAAATATATGTGTACATAATCAGCTGTTGTTCACATAGAGGTAAACACTTTCAAAACTTAAATTTATATACATAAAATATTTTTAAATTACCGAGGTAACAAGAATTTTGAACAAGACAAAGCAAATAATGTATAGAATACAGGTGTCGCCATAGCGATGCAATGTTATTGTTTATGTTGTCATTTTAAATTAATCTTAGAGTGTAATAGAATAGTTGTAAATATACGAGTGAAAGGAAGAAAATAGTCTGTCCTTATTCCATAGTTATAAGAGGGATACAGGACAAGGTGGTAGCAGAAGCGTAAGACAATCTGGAACGCAGGGATTCAGATTGACGGAATAAGTAGAAAAGATCCAGGGAAAAAAGAAAACATCGGACAGGTATAAAAACTAGAATATGACAACAACGGGAAATGTAAGAAAAGCCTTAGGTCCAGCAAAGGCGCGGCTCGTAGAATTACTTCGGACAATTAAGAACGCCAAAAAGGACGAACAGTTAGAAATAGAAGACATTGACGGACATTTAGAGAAATTAGGAAAATTTAGTGACACATACTTTAAACTTAGGGTAAAGTTAGAACAGTTAGCTGGGGACGACAAGACGGAACTAACAAAAATAGACGATGAATTTTCGGAGCAGACAGAATTTCAATTTGAAGTAGACGACGTTACGTGTGACTTAAAACTTCTAAAAAGTAAAATAATTAAAAATCAGGTAAAAAGGCAAGAGATTCCTAATTCAGTTCAAAGCATTAGGTCTATTGTAAAACTTCCAGAACTAGTAATTCAGAAATTTAAAGGGGATAGTTTACAATGGGCAGGGTTTTGGGATTCTTTTGAGGCTTCGATTCACTCGAGAACCGAAATAAAAGACGTCGACAAATTTAATTATTTAAAAACATATTTGACAGGTGAAGCTTTAGGTTGTATTGCGGGACTTTCAATTACAAATTTAAACTACAAAATTGCGATTGATTTACTAAAAGAAAGATACGGAAACGAAGGCGTAATAAAATGTAACTTGTACGACCAACTTAGACTTTTGGCCCGAGCTACAAATCAGACATCAAAATTAAGACAAACATACGACAAGATAGAGGGATTTCTTAGATCGCTAGAAGCACTAGGAGAAGATATATCTCATACACACTTGGTCCCACTTATAATATCTAAATTTCCTCCGGCAATTATTTTAAAGTTAGAAGAGGAAAAAGACACTTCGAGTATAACTCCTAAGGATTTAAGAACATATCTTAATAGGCTCATTTCGGCGAGAGAAAAATTAGAAGCTCGCCTGAGCGATTACAAGGGGAAAGATTTCAATGGAGAAAACAGTCAGAAAAGTAATGACATTATAAGTTATAAATTAACTAGAAATGGGAATGATAACAGAGAAAAACGAACTACTACAGAGACGTTAGTTTCTAAAGGAGCCCAATGTAAGCTGTGCTCAAAAAAGCACTGGAGTGATCAGTGCGATGTTTATAGGACTCTTGAAGAAAGAAAAAATAGACTAAAAGAAATGGGTGCGTGTTTTATTTGTTTATCTACATATCATAACGCTAAATCGTGCGGGGTTGTCAAACCATGCTATTATTGTAAACAATCAAAATGTCATAACAGAATTTTGTGTCCAAAACAATGCCTAAACAAAGATTCGGAAAAAACATTTCAAAAATAAATTTCGGCATTAATTAATTCTAAAAATAAGAAAGAAAATTTAGAAGTAGAAATGAACAATAATATAGAGAATGAAGGGGACGAAATGGTGCATTTACAGACTGCAATAGTTGAACTAGTCAACCCTTTGAATAGACTGAGTAAACACGTCATGGCTCTTCTAGACAGTGGCAGTCAAAGATCCTATGTGACTGAAAGATTAGTCAGAGCACTGAACTTAAAGAAAACAATAAAGAGCAAATTTCTGTCTTTGTGTTCGGAACAGAAAGACCAAAAGTCATAGAAACGGCAACAGTTAACTTTGAAATTAAATTAAAAATGGAAAAGAATTAAAAATTAAAGCCAATGTAGTTCCATCGATTTTAAAAGAATTCGGAATATACCCTATATTAAAAGAAATTAAGAAAAAATATCCGAACTTAGAACTGGCAGAAAACTTAAATAAATTCAATGGGATCATGGAAGATATTGACTTGTTAATAGGAAACGGATATTACTTTGATCTGATTGAAGCAGACAAGATAGAAATAGGTCCAGGATTACATTTATTTAGCACTAAGTTAGGTTGGATAGTTAGTGGTAGAGGAAAACGGGTAGATAATAAATCAGATATTAGTTTTTGTACGTTCACAAAAATGGTTGATGAACTAAATTCCTTTGAAAAGCCAGATTATCCATTAGTTTCATTTAAAGATTTAGACCTTAGTAAACTATCGGATCTCGAAAGTATTGAAATAAGAGAGAACCCGATAGAAACAAAAAACGACTTTGCTCTAAAAAAGCATGAGGATGTTAAATTTAGATTTGTACCCGGAGACGAAAATACAGCAGATCTAGCTATTAGAGGCTGCTCAGATCAGGAGTTAGAAGGAAATGAAGCGCGGTGGCTCAAAGAGAGTGAAGAACAGTGGCCTAAGGGGCACATACACTATTGTGATACACTGAAAGAACAAATAGAAGTGTCACCTGAGGAAACTGAACTAGAAGTTCAGACGGTTATAGGTCTTAGTGCGGCAGACAATAACTTGTCTGATGAAACTAGCTTTTCAAATTACAAAATACTTATCAGCGCAACAGCAACATGCTGTAGATTTTTTAATAGATTTAAGAAAAAACAGATTACTTTTAAAGAATCAGTTAAAATTAGGGAACAGGTTTGGTTTAGATATTTACAAAGGAAATATTACGGAAAGGTACTTACAGATTTGATATTAGGAAAAAGAATTTACATTCAGATTCAGGTAGGGTTATTTTTAGATAAGGTTTTTATTTTAAGATGTAAAGGTCGCATACAAAATTCAGATATTTCGTATGATCAAAAATTTCCTTGTTTAACGACTAGGGCAATCCATCTAGAGATAGTATATGACATGACTGCGGACGAATTTCTTTACTGTTTATGTAGATTCGTAGCTAGAAGGGGCAAAACTACGCTCATACTCGCAGATAACGCAAAACAGTTTCATTTGACTAGTTCAATAGTGACAGACGAAGGGGAAATTCAAACATTTTTTACAGACGAGAACACAGAAAAGTACTGTACAGAAAATAACATAGACTGGACATTTGCGACAGAACTTGCACCGTGGACAGGAGGAGCTTACGAGAGAATGGTAGGACTCACGAAGCGAGCACTGAAAAAATCAATTGGGAAAACACAACTTACCCTGAGTCAACTTAACACCATAATGACAGAAGTAGAAGCTGTTGTCAACTCCCGACCGTTGATATACGTCGGCCCAGAAATAGAGGATGAAGTAATTACACCCTCAGACTTTCTAGGGATCAAGGCTGCGACCCTGGAAGAACATAAAGACAGAGACGAAGGAAACACAGAAACAAAGAAAAAACTTTTAGAATCTTGGAGAAAAGGGCAGAGTATACTCAATCGTTTCTGGGAAATATGGAAAGATCAGTATTTAGCTGGACTAAGGGAAAGGAACAGAGTAGCCCACAATAAGGGCAAAGTTGTAGAAGTAAGGAAACCGAAAGTAGGAGACGTTGTGTTAATTAGCGACAGGTCTCCTAGACTTACTTCGAAAATTGGTAGAATACAAGAACTAATACTGAGCCGAGAAAACGATATAAGATCAGCATTGGTAAGAGTAGGCAATTCCAACAAGCCACTTATAAAATCAATTGCGATGTTATATCCCATCGAAGTCGAAAGTCAAGATCAAGAGGACCAGCTCAAGACAGAAAGCGGGGAGGATCGCCGAGGCGAAATCACCACCCGAAATCACCACTAAGAGGCGCCGGAGTGTCGCCATAGCGATGCAATGTTATTGTTTATGTTGTCATTTTAAATTAATCTTAGAGTGTAATCGAATAGTTGTAAATATACGAGTGAAAAGAAGAAAA
>KZ651161.1:765690-778414 GCA_001010745.2 Gerris buenoi | reverse complement strand
AAAAAATAAAAAATAAATAAATAATATGATATAAAGAAGAACAATAATACATGTGAACTCTAACCTACCACAGCCTCGGCTGATTTAATCTGTCAAAAATAGAAGAGTAACAAGTGTTGTACAATTATTGTAAAAAGATTAATAAATGGTTCATTCATTCATTCAATCCGCTGAAAATGAAAAGAAACAATGATTTGTTTATCTATATGAATTTATTTAACTAACATTTAGTACCTTACAACGCTATATCACTTCGGATATACCAAAAAATTCACCCCCTTCTGAAAACATTGCTAAAACCAAGTACCAATTATCAAATATAGATATTAGGGGCAGTTATTCCTATTTTCTTGAGGATCCCCCAAACAATAATGACATATAGGTAGTTTTGATTGTTTTAATAGTTACTCAAGATAGTTCCTACTCTTCAAGATCATTAAAACTATGTATAACATGTCATGCTGACCACCATCTTAAAAATATTGTGTGAAATTTAAATAATTAAAAACTCTTTTCCGACTCTTAAAATAGTCTTTAAAAAGCCAACGAATCGATCCTAGTAGCTCAACCAGTAATCAAAATCGACTTTTCAATATCAGTTTATCTATTAAGAGTTAATTCGATTTATCAAGAAGGTGGTACGAAATGAGCACCACCAGGTCTCTAGGGCATTGACGTAAGTTTTAGTCTGAATCTTATAGGAATAAAGCTTTAGCTAAAATACTTTAAAATAATTCACTTCAATTTTAATGTTTAATAAAATCAAAAAAAAAAAAAAAAAAGTTCAAGCAAGGACAAAAGGAGGGTGAAGGAGCTCATAGAAATATGTAATTGTAACTGTAATTACTAATAAGTTAAAGAGATATTTTAAGTAGGCTTTCTCTCAGTGAAACTTGGCAACAACAAACATTTATTTTAAACCATTAATTATACGGAAGCATCTAAGCCAGAACTACTTTTCCTTTTTAATTTGGATTGGTATAAAAGTGTCTCTTAATTGTCATTTTTCACGATGCACACTATCGTTCATATATAAGAAGTGGCTGAACAATAGTGTACTGTGCCCTTCCTGTTAGCTTCACCTCATAATTGATATTACCTACTTTGTCCAAAATTTATTTAGACTAAGGAATATTATCTCTCCAGTAAATAGAAGAGATAATATCCCCTAACAATAGATTTCGGACAGGAGCACCGTACACTGTAGTTCAAAAGTAAATATTATGAAAGATTAAACCAAATCAATTAAAAAAAATAATAAAATACCTTTAAACTTCAAGACGTTCTTTCATCTGTTAAACTTAAGTCAGTGTTCTTCGAATTCTTCAAATTTCTTAATACTCGTCAAAATCTTTTAAGAATGGCAGTTAAATTCACTTAAAAGATGTTAATGTCAATATTATACTAGATATACTATTCGATTTATCACTTAAACAAAAAATGTTACACGGAAAAAAGAACGACGTGGTAATTTAAAAAAAAAATAACCCATATTGTATTAACAAAGACATTTGTACGATTTCGAATAATATTTCCTATTAATAAGTTAATTTATTGAACGACATAAAGGATATAATTTACAAAAACACGCGCAACAACAACTAATTAGGCCAACTAACAGAATATGTGAAAAATCAGCTGTTTCTTCCGACAACCATACTACCAACTCAATAAATAAAAAAATAAAAAAAACTCACAAAAAGAGTAAATAAAGACCTACTTCCGTTATTATTCGCAATAGAGGACAGAAGTGGGCTTGTAATGTTGGCAACTCTGTACGTCAACTGTGTTCGCTCTAGAATCCAAACAAACTTCTTATTACGTTTCGCTTACAGGGTTCTTATTCAATTTAGTTCTATTTTTAATATTTGTCTTTAATTTTTTAGCCTCATCACATCCGGGTACATAGAGTTAAAAGGCGATGAAACATTCATAGTCAGATTAAACTCTAAGTTTACAATAACAGATTACCCACTAATTCAAATGTTTTAAATCGTAAGTTATCTAATTAATATCTTAGGAAAAAAAAATTAATAAGAGTTACAGAGATATTGACAAGAAGTTAAAATCCTCCATCTTTGTAAAATCAAACAAAAATTGCAGAAGAATGTTAAAAATGTTGTTAAAAACTGAGTTAAATACTAAATGACGGGGTAAGCAACAGGTGATTATCTCATTATATTTTCGCGATAGAAAATAATATATACGAATAAAGAATTAATTGATCAAATTTTTGATAAGTATCAAGCTAAAAAGTTTATAAATTAATAAAAACAAGAGGTACTAGACATTAAAATAAATTAATCAAATGAACATACCTTGACTCAAACATTTATCGTTGATTTTCACGTTCTGGAGGATCCTAAGTTAAACTGAGCCCTCCGATTTATCTATAGATATTTATAGGTAACAAAAATAAAAACAAAAGATACTAATAAAATTAAAAATACACCATAAATAATTAAATAATCATAAGGACTTGACTAGAGCACATAGGTTTTCAACTTTGTTTGGATTCTGAAGAAGGTTGCTGAGTTCGTTATGTTATCGGTTAAGGTTACTGTTCTTTTGTGGTCTATTACATACTTCTGTTCTGAATATCGTAGTTGAACCACAATTTAAAGACGTGTCTGTTTGTTTACTTTATGTAAGAGCAATTTATGTTATGTGTATTTGTTTATTATCACTCGTCTATTTCATAACACTCGTCAAAATATATAAATAGAAATAGAGATAGTTAAATTAACTTAAAAAGATGTTAGATTTCACTAAAAAAATATTTAAAACCATCAAATCTACGGAAATATCTAATCTATTATGAAAAACGTTGTTAAACCAAAGACCGTTATGAAATATAGAAAACAAATAATTCGATCACATGTAGTCGTCAAAATCTTTTAAGAATGGCAGTTAAATTCACTTAAAAGATGTTAATGTCAATATTATACTAGATATACTATTCGATTTATCACTTAAACAAAAAATGTTACACGGAAAAAAGAACGACGTGGTAATTTAAAAAAAAAATAACCCATATTGTATTAACAAAGACATTTGTACGATTTCGAATAATATTTCCTATTAATAAGTTAATTTATTGAACGACATAAAGGATATAATTTACAAAAACACGCGTAACAACAACTAATTAGGCCAACTAACAGAATATGTGAAAAATCAGCTGTTTCTTCCGACAACCATACTACCAACTCAATAAATAAAAAAATAAAAAAAACTCACAAAAAGAGTAAATAAAGACCTACTTCCGTTATTATTCGCAATAGAGGACAGAAGTGGGCTTGTAATGTTGGCAACTCTGTACGTCAACTGTGTTCGCTCTAGAATCCAAACAAACTTCTTATTACGTTTCGCTTACAGGGTTCTTATTCAATTTAGTTCTATTTTTAATATTTGTCTTTAATTTTTTAGCCTCATCACATCCGGGTACATAGAGTTAAAAGGCGATGAAACATTCATAGTCAGATTAAACTCTAAGTTTACAATAACAGATTACCCACTAATTCAAATGTTTTAAATCGTAAGTTATCTAATTAATATCTTAAGAAAAAAAAATTAATAAGAGTTACAGAGATATTGACAAGAAGTTAAAATCCTCCATCTTTGTAAAATCAAACAAAAATTGCAGAAGAATGTTAAAAATGTTGTTAAAAACTGAGTTAAATACTAAATGACGGGGTAAGCAACAGGTGATTATCTCATTATATTTTCGCGATAGAAAATAATATATACGAATAAAGAATTAATTGATCAAATTTTTGATAAGTATCAAGCTAAAAAGTTTATAAATTAATAAAAACAAGAGGTACTAGACATTAAAATAAATTAATCAAATGAACATACCTTGACTCAAACATTTATCGTTGATTTTCACGTTCTGGAGGATCCTAAGTTAAACTGAGCCCTCCGATTTATCTATAGATATTTATAGGTAACAAAAATAAAAACAAAAGATACTAATAAAATTAAAAATACACCATAAATAATTAAATAATCATAAGGACTTGACTAGAGCACATAGGTTTTCAACTTTGTTTGGATTCTGAAGAAGGTTGCTGAGTTCGTTATGTTATCGGTTAAGGTTACTGTTCTTTTGTGGTCTATTACATACTTCTGTTCTGAATATCGTAGTTGAACCACAATTTAAAGACGTGTCTGTTTGTTTACTTTATGTAAGAGCAATTTATGTTATGTGTATTTGTTTATTATCACTCGTCTATTTCATAACACTCGTCAAAATATATAAATAGAAATAGAGATAGTTAAATTAACTTAAAAAGATGTTAGATTTCACTAAAAAAATATTTAAAACCATCAAATCTACGGAAATATCTAATCTATTATGAAAAACGTTGTTAAACCAAAGACCGTTATGAAATATAGAAAACAAATAATTCGATCACATGTAGTTTTTGTTTTTTTTGGTATGAACGCGAATCGTTTTGAAAACTAATTGGATCCGAAACGCTTACAAAACGATGTGTGAACGTAGTAATAGAACATTGATTATCCAGAGGTACTAACTAATGAAACATTTGGCTACAGCTACAATAGAAACTACTAACAGCTTTATGAAATGATCTCGGGCAATAACAGGTAGATAGGTAACCCTCTATCAGTAAAGAGCTTTTTAATATGGACGAAATTTTAAAATTAAATAAAACAAAAATAGAAGAAATACTATTTATAAATTATTTTATTATCATTAAAAAATAGTTTTTGATAAAATAATGGTTTTAAGGTAATTTAAAAGATGATTAATTTAAAATGGAAAAATAAAATATAAAAACAGTATAAACAGAAAAAAAAACTAGATGAAATAAGTCAAGACTAACAACAACAGTAAACACGAGAAATCTCACTGTTCCTGGAACCTACTCGCCACTCCACACTCTAGAATCTCTTCTCATTTTAATTAAAAAAAAACTATTTTTTTTAAACTTTTACACTGAATTTTGAGAAATTTAAAGAAGGATGAAGAAAGTCTTAATAAACTAGAATATCAAGAAGACATTAAAATGTAAATATTGTACAGTGTATACGCACAAAAAGGCAGATATGTAACTCAACTAAAACATAAAGATGACAATATCATTGTTTTGTTTTTTTATTCTTTACGTTAAGTATTTCAAACATTATGTGTTTGTAGTAACTTAAATGATTTTTTCATTAAAAAAATAGTAAAACATTTCATTTTTTTTTTTTCTTCTTTTTTTAGAAATTTATTTGTGAGCTATTTTAAATGTATTTTTACAGAAACATTAAATTTATTCTATTACATTTCTTTGGTAAAGTAGACATTAAAATATTTAATTAAATAGATATTCAATTTACATAATTCTATTTATTTACTTGATCGTTCTACATTGTTTTATATACACACTATATACCTAACCTTGTCCAGTGTTCTACGTTTGTTGATCGTTTTAAGAGTTTATTCTTCAATATTTATATCAACATTTATACGTAGAATAAAAATAATCCTATCCATGAGAATCGAACCTGACCTCTTACCATGTAATATACTACCTCTTACGATATTTTGATATTTTCTCAGAAACCATATTATGTCCTAGGAAAATGACTCTAATGTTTAAATTGGTATTTTTATTTATTTTATTTTTTTGAGGACAGAACCCCTAAATCTTAATTGGTATTTTACAATAAATTTTCTTACCATTGATGGACCAAACCAGTTTCTGTAATGTGCAAAACCGTGATACCTAACTCTGTGTTGCAACAGCCCATGAAAGGTTTAGTTCTGATAAAAGACATATACAACTATGTAAATATGTAATGGTTGGCAAGGGGTTGTATCGCTTCATCAGCTGTATAAACCTTATATAATTGGCGTACACTAACAGTTAATCGTCTCTTCACATAATATACAACTCCCATATAGACATGCTAGGTGAACACCGAGCGGGGGTAGGGGGTAGCCCGGGAAATCAACCCAGATCCTTTGGTCACCTATCACCTATCCAAATTGTGACCACACCCAATTCTGCTTTACTTAATTAATAGGAGAGCCAGCTGTCCTGTTCTATCCGAGTTATATCTTCTTCCAATAGGAGGGGTTCCTCTTGTAACACATGGAAATTGTTTAATTTTCTGCTGTTACTAGGCGTATATAAAAAGAAATATGCAAAATGTGTGGTCTGCTGAGCCATATATAAATAAGAATAGCAATATGATCTGATGAACTGGGAATCATATATGGCCAATAATTCAAGTCACACGAAAAAAAAATTTTTTTTTTTTAAGTTGGGAGAGATATCAAATGAGAGGTATTAAAGAATATATCTAGGGTCGGTGGGAAAAACCACAAAAGTAAAAAATTTCAATTATTTTTTACCTTACTTTACCTTCTGTAAAACCCACATAAGTCAAAGCTGACTCTAAACGGGTTATATAAAAGAATACCTTTTGACTTAATGGAATATTATCATAAATTTAATTCTGGAAAAAGCACATAAGTTGATACTTACGTTCTTTTGTCCTACTTTAAAATTACAATAACCTTTGTTCTGGATAAACCACATAATTTACCCTTTTTTTTATCACAAATCATGGGAATTTATCATCCCTATGATTTGTATCAGTTAATATGATTAAACAGTGATAAATGCACAGTATTCGAACTTTTAAGTGATGAATTTCTAGATGTAGCAGCACTTTTGTAAGGTCCTCATTTTGCAAGCAAAAATAAATGGATCGACAAATTTATAAATGGCACAATCCTTAGTGGTTACATTACACAAATGATTTAAAAAATCATTAGATGTATCTCCATTTAAGCCTGTCTCTCTATAAGAAGAAGTGTATGTAGTTTTTTTTTATGAAATAGGTCAATCCGACCAATTTCAAGTAAACCTTTTCCTATTGGTTCAGAAAAGGAACGGGACATAATCAGAATTTTTATTTAATGTCCAAAAGTTTTCATCAATATTAGTTGGATCTTCCCACTACAACCATACCAGCCCCAGATCTTGATCTTAAAAAAAATCGATAAAATATTTGCTCCTTTATCCAACTATCGTTAACATTATTAGTAACAATCGACGAAGGACAAAAAAAAGAAAATAAGTCAATAAATATAATGACTTAAGTCAAAGGAATAATGACATGTCAAAGGAATAATGACATAAGTCAATAGAATAATGACATAAGTCAAAGGACAGAATGACATAAGTCAATGTTATCAGCAACCGAATTCGATAACCAATGGATACATTTTTTTTTTACAAGGCTTTGACTATCGATAAAATACCAAAAGATTTCAAGTTCCTAGAAATAGCCGTTTAGGAGAAATCTATAATTTCCTGTTTTTGCTTTGTAAGGCTGGTCGTTTTTTGGCTCTCCTGTAAAGTTTAGTAAAATGACTCAAGTGGTTTTTCCCGCCGACCCTAGATATTAAAAAAAGGAATTACACATGTGTGCGAATTGTGAATTGTTTAATTCTCCACGCCATTTTGTCAAAAACAATCGATATTTTGCAGCCCTCCCCCCCTTCCTTATAATTAATAATTTTATGTTTACAATACCAACTAAACCTTTTTTACCAGCTTATGGACAAGCTATTTCCTGCGGACGAATTTTGCCGACCACATGTTCTTGTAGGACACCAAACAGTTAGCTCATACACGAAATTCTTAGCTTGATGTTAGTTACTCAATTATTTGCACGTTATCTTCTAGTCTCTAGACATAGACTTATAATACATACAAGGATATGTTTTATTGTCTGTTTCAATGGAAAATTTAAAGCGAGAGAGTAATTTATTTACTATAATAATATTATAGTTCTAAAACTAACACGTTATCTCTTAACCTATATATTCACTCTACACTCTGGTAGACAAAACCGAGAACTTTATTCACAGATTACAGATTGTTGGGAACAAGTTCTAAATCAATTTGATGATTACGTCACCACGCGTCCATTACAAATTTTACGCGGTTGCCTCATAGTGACTTCAAAGTCACTATGTCTAAACTCTATAAAGCTATATATAAATTTATTCTATTACATTTCTTTGGTAAAGTAGACATTAAAATATTTAATTAAATAGATATTCAATTTACATAATTCTATTTATTTACTTGATCGTTCTACATTGTTTTATATACACACTATATACCTAACCTTGTCCAGTGTTCTACGTTTGTTGATCGTTTTAAGAGTTTATTCTTCAATATTTATATCAACATTTATACGTAGAATAAAAATAATCCTATCCATGAGAATCGAACCTGACCTCTTACCATGTAATATACTACCTCTTACGATATTTTGANACCCCTATTCTAAAAAACCTCTATTTAAGAGTAGCGATGTTTTTGTATTAATTTAATTAATATCTTTAAATTAAAAATGATTATAGAAATGAATGTGAAGGTCTCAATTATCACCGTGATAATTAATAATATATATTAATATACCTTCTTATCAATTTAGTTTTTTCTCCACTCAAGGTATTATTTAATTTTAATTTCGTTTCGTCAAAGGACAATTACAAAACATATCATAGAACTGTCAATCATTTTTCATCAAATTCGAGTATAAGATATTTACCCAATCAAGTATTTTTTTAATGAAATATAAACTGTCGCATGTTATTATTATTTTTTTTTTTTTAATTATTGCTGATTATAATTTAAAAGCTTGTGGAGTTATTAGAGATTAATTTATTTTTCATAATCCAAGTCGAAATGGGCCGTTTATCATCTCTCGTTTTTCTTTTGTGCGCATTTCTGGTAAGTTATTCTAAAATATTTCATTACAATCTAATTGATTATATTTTTACATAATTGTAGAAAAAATTCTATCAAGATCAGATTCAGATTGATATATGTATAAGTAAAATGATTTTTTAAATTTCTTTATTACGAATACGAGTTAAATTTATACTCGTATTCGTAAATACCTATTTTTAAGCCAATATCAATTGCAAAATAGAAATCGTATGACATTTTCCCTATAGAATCTATAGCAAAATCAAACTTCAAAGTAATTAGAAATTCATAAACACACCCTAGCTTGTTGGGTGAAATTTTACGTTTTAATACGTAATGTAGGTAAAGTATTCATAATATACAGGGTGACCCGCCATAAAATGTCATGAAGAAACTGGCCCATATCTCAATAGTTTTCACGAAATCGATTTATTTGTTTTTTAAAGTTCTTCCCGAAAATTTTCAAAAAATGCCTAATATCTCAAAGACTAAATGAGATAGAGAAATTGGGCAAGGGACCAATTTTAAAGGGCATAAAAACCTTTTATAATCATTCATTTATTTCCAAATGATCAGTTGCTAAGGATATTTTAAGTTTTGTTACATTTAAAAATTTAGATTTTTTAAAAATCGACAACGAAATTCCTGAGCTAATTACTCTTAATTGAGGGATGTTAAAAATGTGGCGTTTTCAGGAAAAACGTCTGCTTTTCATAAGCTTTCAAATAGTATAATTAAAGTTAATGATCAACGGACAAGTTTTTGAATTATGGTGGATTGAATGTTACAAGACGTGAAATATTTTGGTCAGGATCACAAACAATTATTCTAGAACAAATGCAAAAGAGGTTTCCCCGAACGAAACCACAGGTCTTAGGGTTTCTTTTAAGAAATTTGACGCTGAACAAAAAAGTTCCTATAAACATGGATTTTGGTCAGGAGCTCAGAAAAAGCTTAATCTGAGGCTTAATAATGAATTTTTGCTCTATTTTGGGAACGCGCACCCCTCCAAAAACGCTCGAAAATAGTTCAGACGATATTAATTTAAAAAATGCAAAAATTCCTCGTAAATACAAATTAAATAGTCAAGTAATTCTACAGAAATAATCTATTTTCTAAAACATAGATGGAAATGAATACAAAGTATAAATAAATGTAAATAATGGAATAATATAAAAATGGTGCAAAAAAAGGAATATTTTTGTACACAATATCAATTATGTTTTCTTATCTATCGCGAAAAATACGGACATTGGAATATACCCTAACACAGAGGACGGGAGCCGGACTCTGGCAGAATCTAACTACAAGTTGGTAGAGTGGGGGATGCCATTCCATTGTTTGTGTGCCACCGATAATCGCATCGGTCAGAAAATAGAACCGACCTACTCCCGGTACCTACGAAAAAAGTCGGACCGACTATTTGTCGGGCGTATAAAGGGTTTAACTTTTTTCCGGATAATATCGCTTCTGTCTCCTTCCGAATTTTTAGTACTCCTAGATATTCATGAGAATCTTCAGCAAGCCTTCCACTTTTACTATCATTGCTAAGAAAAATGAATATTCAAAAAAATTATAATTCTCGGTCGCTTGCGATAAGGAACCGTGATGAATACTGTTAAATCAATGTTTACTTTTTATAGTTGCAGGTAAATGGAAATGTCGTTCTGAACTCCTTGCAGAGGATGGCGAAAGAAGTTAAAAGCAATGTTCAGCAAGAAATGACAGCGGCTTCAGCTGAAGCCAGAGAAACGGCCCAAAACGTCTTAACCGGATTATCAAAGTCGGTACGAAATAGTGAAGCATGGCTTAATAATGAGATAGATAATCATATAAGCTCGATGAATGCTTCGTGTAAACCAAATGCCTTGGAGACAAAGGTGACTGCCGGTAAATCATTGTGGTCCTGCCTTCAAATGGCAAGAGTCGTGAGTGATGGAGTTAATATCGCTTCCGGTGGATTCGAAGCGGCTTCAGGAATTCTAGGTTGGTCTGAAACTGTAATTATAACGCAAAATGTATAAAGCCTCATCCAGACTGCCGAACCAAACAGAGGAAACAAGCTGAGCATTGGTGTCTGCGCATGGCTCAGTCTAAAGTGCGCCTGCGCATCTCATTCTAGGCATGCGCAGAGACCAATGTTCGGCTCGTTTCCTCTGTTCGGTTCCGCACTCTGGACAAGGCTTAAAAAAAAATTAAGATATTTAAAGGATTTATAACTAAGATTAATATAATCTATTTTTAGATAATGTTATCATTTATAAAATACTAGCCGTTATGCCCGAGGCAACGGGCAGAATAATAAGTTTAATGCATGGAGTTTCATGACAATGGCATGGCCTAGTGGTAGCGTTTTCGCCTGACGCACAGGAGGTCACTGGTTCAATCCCAGCTTATTGCTAATCAATTTTTAACGTTATAAATCATTTAGAGGTGAGTCGTCGCCCGTCGGGACACTACTCGATTATATAAAAGATAGTTTTTTGAATTCTATACAAAATAAGATTGAACCTTTTTACATTTATATTCGATTAACTCATAATCTTGCATTGAGTCCGGTGTCCGTGGGTCATTTGTCTTTGTCTTTATTTTCGGACATGGATTATATTAGTTTACAGCACTGTTAATAAGGACATGAACAAAAAAGTTATTCCACCAAAAGTTAGTTAACTTTCTCTCAGCCAGCCTTTAAACATTAAGTCATCAAAAACTATTTAAATGATGGTGAGGGTGAGAGGAATGGGTGTTTATATTATGTGCTTTTGTAAATGTTTATATTAATCGAGGCAGGTCACGGGGACGGGATTCTCGATTTGAGAATCTCAAATCGAGAATCCCGTCCCCGTGAGTCGCCTCGATTCTTTTTGGAATTCTTCTTGGAAAGCGGCGGATAGAAATAATTTTTCTTTTCAAATTTACGGCCCAAATTCTCAGAACCTGGGAAATTAATTTATAGGAGTATAATTTTTCTGAACCTGTATGCTAAAACCCACTTTTTTTTAGACCGCAGGGGGCCTAAAACGTGTAAATCAACAAAGAATTTTTATGTCATCACAAGTTTTTTTTTAACATTATATATCATACAGAGCTATAAGAAAGAAAATGAAAAAGCAAAATGAAAAAGCATATAAGAAAGAAAATCTTGTTCTCAATACGTTCTCATATTGATAATGATACTGTGGGCTGTACTGTGTTAAATCCGATTAATTCTTGTTTAATTGATTTATTTTTAAATATATAAAATTGTTCAACAGACGGTTATTTACTTTTTCTATGTTTGCTTGTTTTCTTTGTTATAGATATTTTTATAATACTTGATTAGTGAATTTTCGAAGAAAATTAGGGTATTGCAATGGTTTTAACATTTTTTTAATGCAAATTTTTGAAAATTTTCTCCATGGTAATACTTTTTAGATCATTTTCATTCGGTTTCTGACATCAAAAGGATGGGTTCGTTGGCCAGAATTTTTGGAGTTCATATTATTATTATTATTCATTATTCATGTTTGACAATTTAGGATCCAAAAAAAAGATAAAAACATGTTTTTTCCATTTTACCCCCCTCTTATTTGAAAATATAACAAAAGTGTACATAACAAAAATTACTGTACTCTTAAAGAGATTTCCAGCGACATGCATCTGAAAGGGTATAATATATTTTGACTTTTGCACCGTACCCCTGTGTACAATTTATTTTAATAGCTACGCATGCGCAAATCTCAAATTTGTTGTAACAGCCATAACTCAGGATTTTGTTTTTAAATGTACTGCTTTTATCTTTTATAATACTTATTTCAAAATTCCCTCATTGAATCATGGTGCATGGCTGGACTTTTTTTTATGATATACTATGTATGGTATATGAGAAAATGAAAAAGAAACGATAGTTAGTCAGTTTTAAACTCATTTCAGACACGCTTGATCCCTATAGGATCAAGCTAAAACACTTGTTTTAGCTTGCTATTTATCTC
>KZ651161.1:745319-765605 GCA_001010745.2 Gerris buenoi | reverse complement strand
ATTATTATTATTATTATTATTATACATATTCTTGATGTGTATAATGGTAATACATATAATGTCCAAGTCTATATCTCGAAATTAAAGGGGCATATTTAGGAGGTCAAATCTGAACTTCGTCCTAAAGGATAGTTTGGATGAGATTTCGTTTAAATGAGTTATTCGAATGTTTTCGATTTTATCGGATTCACAGGCTTTGCTCATTAAAATGCACAATAATTTCAAAACTAAAAATGATAGAAAGTTGCGGGTGTATTCAAAATTTCCATTTAAGCATGATTACTAGTAGTAATCATGTACTAGTAAAAGATATAGAATGTATTAACATAACTTATGCCAAGGCTTAAGGAGAGAGACCTGTTTTATTAAACATTGTAATTAATTTTTTGAAAAATTGATCACAATATTTAATCTATTTAGGTCTCTCCTTACGCCCTATCAACCAAGATCATCAAGGGCGTCTACAGGCTAAATACGTTCCAATATTGGAACAAGACTTCGCAAATAATTTTGTTTATCATTTGTAAATATTTATAATGTATAGAAAAGTAAATTTTTACCAGACAACGAGCCTAAAATACTGGTGATCCTTATCTCTTCTTGATTTAAAAAAAAAATAACTTCAAAATCCTCATATTTGTAAACTGGATGCTGCTATTGCACTATGCAGAAATGAAACTATAGTCCACGTTGTTAAAAATGTAACAACAAACTGTAAAATTAATGTTATTTAGACTGGATTAGAAAAGCTGTATTTTGTACCATGCTTTATTCGTGTCAAATAAATGATTCAATAAAAAAATGCTTAATTTTAAACAACTCCTTAGTGGACCGACGAAGCCCATTGGCTAGCGTATTATCGCAACTCCAAGGTATATTAGAGTCATAGAGTATAGAGATTTGTATATACACCTTGGCGCAAATCCACCTAAAACCCAATGTCAAAACACCGACCAAATTTGATGTGTACTAAAGTGGTGGATGGCAATGTGCCTTCATTGTTTATATAAACTAAGGTAAGGCTTAGGGAACGTGGAGGAGAACCACGATCATTGCAGAAGCCCTTATTGCTGCAGAATTGAATGTATAGTAAGAAAACAAGTTTATATTAAAACTTTTATAGTATTTACACCCTCCATCTACTTATTTTAGCATTCTTTATTCTTTAATTCTTTGGATTAGAAGCCGAATTTTTATTATAGTAGAGTAGAGTATATTTTACTCAAGAAAATAACCAAACTAAAATTATAATATCCGGATAGATGAAACGCAAGAAAACCAGACCGTTGTACAATGCCATCGGGGTTTCATTTCTGGATATTTATCCTCAGAAACCTTAAATATAAAAGTACGTAAAAAGGAATATATATATTTAATAACTAATTTATTTTAGAAATAATTTTTATTTATAAATGTACAAACAACAAAAGTAAAGATCTTATTACTATGTTTAACAATCAAATTATATGCGTAAAAATGAAAGAGTAAATATTTAAATAATTTTCATTAAAAATAAATATAACTAATTTTAATATATTTAAAACAAAATAAAAAAGGGGTACGTTTTGATTAATTCTTTTTTTGCCTTAGCAAGTTGGATAAAAGTAAGAAACTTTATAAATCGGTTTTAAGGTTAAAATGTACATGAAAAGTAAACTATACGAAAGATATTAACAAAAAGTTCACACCATCTCTTTCCGTTTTGGATATTAAAAGAATTAATCTAGTAACAATCAAATATGTTTTACAAATAGAGTTTTTACAAGATATCAACGAATATTAAAAACAATCATTCACTGTAGAAATCTGTCAATTTATTTTACAGGTGGTAAAGATTGACAGGTACTTTTTGACCTGCGCAATGGTATACTGGGGTTACAATCGCTATAATATCTTCAACAGCTGATGAGTTGTGCCAACACCATTCCATGGTCACTGTGAAATTATCAGCATATTCACCTACTGCGGAACGGTAAAGCCTGGCCTGCTCGATGATTTGATCAAAATTATTCTGGACATCGTTTTTCCAGCAAGAAGCGATTTGCCAAGGCCAGATGTTGGCTAAACAACCGAATAGACTTTTGATTACCTCTCCTGTAGTTACAACGACGTCGAAGACCAGCTCTACTGTCATGTCAAATATGTCTAAGATGTCCACAAGTCCGGGAAGAAGAGCAGGACAGTGAAGGAAGTCAGATACAGATGAGGTTTTGAGGATTTCAAGTGTTCCCCTAATGTTTCCTTTGCAATTTTGAGGAAGGCGATCGACGTCTTTCATGGCTGAATCGTAAAGTGATTCTAATCTTGATATCTTGTCTTCAATATTAATTTTTAAATTCTGTTTGTAATCTACAACGTCTGTTTTAAGGGCATCTTTTATGAGAGATCCTTCGTTGTTTATCCACTTTACAGTGTTCTGAATATCATCTTGTACAGCTTGGAATACTTCTTTCTCAGCCTAAAAAAAAGAAAAAAAATGATATTTCCATGCAAACAAATTTTATCACATAAATGCAATGTGGTTTTATGATTATCCATAAACCATGGAGGTCTATGTTAACATGGAAAATAGTTTTAAAATCAACTACTTTAAAAGTGAGAGGGAAACAACTGTCACGGTGATCATTATTACCAGACTTAACTTTTTTATTTAAGGCTCGCAATGCTCAGACAGTAAAATTGGGCTAAATAAATTGAGTCCAAGTTATTAGGCCTCTAATAAAAGCTATTAAGTTTGTAAACATGTAATAAAAAATAAGTATTTGACCTATAATCTTAAAAAAATAAAATCTTTTAACATGAATTTGAATGAAAACAAACATACAAAAATATATACATGACAAGTTTACAATTAAACGCTTCAACCATTATTAAATAAGTAAATCATTACTAGAGTAAGTGGCAAATAACCGGTTCTATGATTCTACATGCACGTCAGGTACAGCTTCGTATAAGAGGCTAAGTAAACGTTCTCAGATTAAGCAATTAAATAGAGTGAAAAAACCACAAACATTTTCACGTATAATTTCATCACCACACACATCTCTAAACTGAAATTGACTAAATCACTCTCTAAATTGAAATAAAAAATGTAACATAGAATTAGAGACGGGGCCCTCTCTCTAGGTGTCTAGCACTTACTTAGGGCCCTCACCAATTATTATTTGATGTACTACCATGAAAAAAAACCTTGATGTAAAAAAAAAAAAAAAAAAAAAAATGTAAATGTTTGTAACAACGTATATATGGTGGAAATAAATTATTATTATTATTATTATTATACATATTCTTGATGTGTATAATGGTAATACATATAATGTCCAAGTCTATATCTCGAAATTAAAGGGGCATATTTAGGAGGTCAAATCTGAACTTCGTCCTAAAGGATAGTTTGGATGAGATTTCGTTTAAATGAGTTATTCGAATGTTTTCGATTTTATCGGATTCACAGGCTTTGCTCATTAAAATGCACAATAATTTCAAAACTAAAAATGATAGAAAGTTGCGGGTGTATTCAAAATTTCCATTTAAGCATGATTACTAGTAGTAATCATGTACTAGTAAAAGATATAGAATGTATTAACATAACTTATGCCAAGGCTTAAGGAGAGAGACCTGTTTTATTAAACATTGTAATTAATTTTTTGAAAAATTGATCACAATATTTAATCTATTTAGGTCTCTCCTTACGCCCTATCAACCAAGATCATCAAGGGCGTCTACAGGCTAAATACGTTCCAATATTGGAACAAGACTTCGCAAATAATTTTGTTTATCATTTGTAAATATTTATAATGTATAGAAAAGTAAATTTTTACCAGACAACGAGCCTAAAATACTGGTGATCCTTATCTCTTCTTGATTTAAAAAAAAAATAACTTCAAAATCCTCATATTTCTAAACTGACTAATTTTTAGAGTATGGTGGTCTGTTGCTACTCCCAATATGTTGTTTGGAACATAACCCGTTTTAAGTTATAGGTTTTTTTTTTTTTAATTTTGCATTTAATTAGAACTTTGTTTTAGAGTTTAGTGTTTCAAACTTCTATGGTTTTAAACTTAGTTTAAGTGCCAATAACAGGACTTAAGCATATTATCATATCCCTCGTTTGAAAAAAGCAAACGACATTTTTTACACAGGTCTATAAAAGCCCAACAAAAGACATCTAGTCGACAAAGCGTCATATTGAAGCTCATAAAATACGCAAATTTTGGTGAGCTTTGCTCTTTCTAAAGCAGTAATTGGAGAGACCTACAGTTAGATTAAACATTGTAATGAATTATTTAAAAATTCATAAACGTAATTTTTTTTTTACATAAACTATGTATTATTATTTTATCCTGTATATTATTAACATAAATAGAACACTTTAAATTTAAATTGTATGCACTTTCGAAGACTACAAACCAATGAGCAAAACCTGTGAAATCAATAAAATCAAAAACATCAGTAAAACAGTTAAACAAAATCACATCGAAATTATCCTTATAGGACATATACGATCTAATTTGACCTCCTAAATATGCTTCTTGAATTTCGACATCTACAATAGAGACAACCTGTAGAGTAAGTGAATAATAAACAGTAGCAGCTCGCTGTTTGCATATAAGTATAAGTATTTTTAAGTTTGCATAAGTATTTTTGCAATTTAATAATTAGCCCTGAAAAAAGTATAAAAATTGGCCTCCCTTTTCAAAGGACTCAGACCCAGACTGCACCTTAAAACCTACTGCATATAAACCTCTATAATCTCCAGGTCAAGAACAGAATACCTACACTGCAAAGTACACCACCATCATCAACACCAATAACTCCTCCATTCTACGCTCTTGTGATTAGAAGCAACAACAGTCGACAGTAGACTTTATAGTGGCTTCAACATATATATAAGGTTTGTTCCAACCACACCTCAAACTAGTTTCAAACTGTACGACGCATGTGCAGTAGCAAAAAACGTTTAAGTGTGGTCCGATGCGCATGCGTCGGACAGTTTCAAACCAGTGTGGGTGGAACAAACCTATAATAAACTTTGACGTACCAAAATGGTTAATTCGCAATACTCATAACACCAAAAATTCTGAATTTCGAATCACAAGGTTTATTCTTTAGTTACCTAATGGTAAGTTGATAGGGAGTTATAAAAACTATTCAATACAAAATGCATTTGGTATGAAATAAGTACAAAATTAATATTAATACAGTAAAGTCTTACCTGACTCAGGGTGAATAATATGGCGATGAAATAAAATTGAAGTGAATTCATTTCGGATGGTAAATAATAAAACACTGTTACTGTTTAGCGTTGAACTATTGAATGCTGGTTACTCGGCCGAACTCGACTAGAAGTAATTTTCGCTTATCCAGATAATTATATCAACAGGTCCGGAGCCGGACTCTACTACAAGTTGGTGGAGTGGGGGATGCCATTACATTTGTGATTTGTGTCCCACCGATAATCGGATCGGTCAGAAAATAGAACCCGACCCATTCAGCAATATTCGGCTCGTTTCCTCTGTTCGGTTCGGCACTCTGGACAAGGCTTAAAAAAGAATTAAAATAGTTAAAGTATTTATAATTTAATATCTGTATTTATTGTAAAATAACATACATATACAGTGAGTTCTGACAATTTTTTCTTTCTCTTTTTTGTCATGCTGATACATGAACACTTTTAAGTAGACAATTTTTAAATACATTAGTAAATTATAATAATATAAAGCAAATATTTCTTTATTGATTTTTAAAGTATATTAAAACTATGTAAATAATATGATAATTTAACTCATAATTGATAATAATAATAAAAGAAAAAAGATAAATAAATAAATTAAAATAAATTCGTTTAAATATACATAAATGTGAGGGTAACCAATTTCAATATCCACGGGCTTGTAAAATTATGGTTTCTCGAATTTCATTAGCGATGGAAAAAATCAACTAAGTTTCATGACAGAAGAAATGGTTAGATTAGATAGAAGTTGTACAGAGTTATTATGTGCCGGAATACTGCGGTTAATAGTTGTTCTCTTAGATTATAGAGTCTTGGGCACTCATAGTAAGTGTTGTGTGAATTCCTCTATGGTTAAACCACAAAATTTACACTCTTCAATATCTATTATCAATTTATAACTTTTGCTATTAACTTTAAAATAATATTTGTTGGCTAATCGAATTTGTGCGATAATATTTATTGCATGAGTTGGTATCGGGAAGTCTAGATAGAGTTGCGGGCCTGGGGAAGAAAATATGTGCCGATATATTATGTTGGAAAAGGATGAATCTAAGCTATTTCTTAAGTCTTCACGCTGAACCATATCTGAATATCAGCACATTATACTCTAAACTAAGCCTTTCTCTGTCAAGACTATTCCATGTGTCTAAGGCATTGCAACTTATAAAAAAATGCGTCATCTGGACAGCCCAGTTATACAGCATGTGAGTTTCCGTCTTTGATAAGGAGTAAAGCCTGTCAAAGCATGCTCGTACATATCTATCGTGATTCATATCAAGGATCTTTAGTAACCAGTTCAAACTTAATTTAAAAATCGTAACTGAAATTGGAAGAATGCCGGTTTCAGTTCTAACAGCAAAGCTGGGAACACATTTTGGCAGGGATAGTAATCTTCTAAGAAAGTTTATTTGACACCTTTCTAAATCATTATAATGCTTAAGGCCTCAGATAGCAGCACCATAGAGAACCACATTAAGAACTATTGAGTTCATTATACGCATTTCGGTAGTATTTATAACTAGGATTAATATAATCTATTTTTAGCGAGATAATTTTAACATTTATAACATTTTTTTTTTAAATTCTATTCACAATAAGATTGAACCTTTTTATATTTATATCCGTAATGAACTATTGTTAGACTATAAACTTTGGTTCCAGGAAGAGCACCATTAGAAAATAGAAACACTGATATGCTTTAGATTTCTTAATAAACACTAAGATAGAATTAAAAAATCGGTCGGAGACAACTCAGACACACTTTCATATACGAATACATAATTAGTAGGTCCAGTGTTTTCCATTTATTATTAGTTGTTTCGAGTGTTCGTCGATAAATTTAATTATTATAGAACATTTTATCATAACAATAACTTCTCTACCATGGGGAATCGAACTCGGCCTATTACAGTCCGCGTTTAAACCTATTTGCTCAGGAACTAGATCTTCACCAGGAAAACAACATATACCATTAGATTCGTATTTAAAAGTTCTATAAATATTTAAAGATTTTAAATCAAAATCGTCGGAACCGTTATCTAGAAATAATTTTTCAATGGAAGTTTTTTTTTGGAATTTTTCTTTTCAAATTTACGGCTTAAATTCTCAAAACCTGAGAATTAATTTATAGGAGTATAATATTTCTGAACCTGTATGCTAAATTTCATCAAAATCGACCCAGTATAGTTTAGGCTCTACGTGTCTGCACATACTACTGATAAGACGACTGATTGCAGTCAGAAAATGTTTAAAACCCTCTTTTTTAGACCGCAGGGGGCCTAAAACGTGTAAATCCATCAACAAAGAATTTTTACGTCATCTCAATTTTTTTAACATTATATATGATACGATTATAAGAAAGAAAATATTGGTTCGATATATCGAACAATACGTTCTCATATTGATAATGATACTGTGGGCTGTATTGTGTTAAATCCGATTAATTCTTGTTTAATTGATTTATTTTTAAACATATAAAATTGTTCAACAGACGGTTATTTACTTTTTCTATGTTTGCTTGTTTTCTTTGTTATATTTTTATAATACTTGATTAGTGAATTTTTGAAGAAAATTAGGCTATTGCAATGGCTTCAACATTTTTGTAATAAAAATTTTTGAAAATTTTCTCCATGGTAATACGTTTTAGATAATTTTCAATCGATTTCTGAAATTTAACACGTTTTTTATGTAGTAGTAGTAAGACGGGAAAGACGAACCAATTGTTCAAACCTAGCAATCACATGGGTCACACTGGGCCTGTTTTACTAACCCTGTGGTGTCTAGCCACTTCCCTCATCATATCTAAAGTAAGATTCACCAAAGAAGCGTCGCGTTGACAGCGCGGGAAAGTTTGACACATTGGGAAAGCCAATGAGAGCTCGAGATTTTGGCGGGCAATAGGTGAGCCAACTAGGTAAAAATAAAAATCTCTAGTGGAGGGGCGCGGCCCTCGGGATAACCGTTTAAAACAGACCTAGTGGATTTATTTTTACCCTCACATAGGTTGGCTAATCTGAGTGTCATCTGATTTCCCGCGCTGTCAACGCGACGCTTCTTTCGTAAATCTTACTGTATACATTGTACCGCCGAAGCGGGTATGGTGTGGTTATTAGTAAGCTATGTAAGCGTGCGACAAAGCGAGGGGGGAAAGAACCCCTGAGGGGTTGTCCCTCGCCCTGCTCCGTCCATGATTCATATATGCAATTAAGAGTACCATGGCACGGGATCGAACCCACGACCTCGAGTTGCCTCGACTTATTTATGGCTGGGCGGGCCGCCTAGGGCCTAGAGCACTTCGGCAACGCTGGCTCCCCATGTATGCACCCTAGGATGCACTTAAAAAATTCAATAAAATGTTTAAATGTCAATAACATCAAAAGGATGAGTTCGTTAGCCAGAATTTTTGGAGTCCCTTTACAAATTTTTGACAATTTAGAGTCAAAAGTAGCATAAAAATGGTTTTTCTATTGTACCCCCCTCTTATTTAAAATATGACAAAAGTGTGCATAACAAAAATTACTGTACTCTTAAAGAGATTTTCAACGACATGCATCTGGAAGGGTATATAGTATTTTGACTTTTGCACCCCATACCCCTTGTGTATGCCATTTTTTATTTATTTATTTGTTTTTTCCATTCTCATTTTTTGAAAAGTAGTATCTTAAACATATTAACATGTAGTCTTCTAATCAGCGCGAAATTTCCTATAAGGCTACCTAGGAATAGTAATAGCTGCATATGTGCAAATCTAAAATATGTTGTAACAGCCATAACTCAGGATTTTTTTTTTTTTTTTAATTTATTGCTTTTATCTTTTACTAGCCTTCACCCCGCGCTTCGCGCGGGGCTCATGCTAGGTATTAGTGCCTATGTTTCCTAATGTCATGTAAGCCTAGCAAAATGAAATGCCTAAATAGTTTTTTTTCTAAGCCATCTACGAATAAAATCTGGACTATATAAAACATCATTCTAAGAATATAATTTTCTCCAAATCGTAATAAGGACTCTATCTATATATTTAAAAAATAGCCAATAGAAACCAATAAATATGTAAAGTAATCACTGGCGGCTCGTGCTTAGGTTCACTGAACCCCCAAGCAAATATTTAATAACACAATATTTTAAGAAATATAAATATGTATTGAGTTCTTGGTTTCATAAATCTAATAAAATAGGGTGAAAATGCTGGAGGGTGATACAAGTTACAATGCGCTGCTCTAGAAGCATCGATAACAGCGCCCAGTTCAAATGAGTGATTATGTGGAACTGAACCAATGTATGAACCCCCTAAGCCTAGCCTGGCGGTAAAGGACGCGGGAGGGGGCAGGCCGGTATTAACATCGCTTGGAACTGCAAACTCGGTGCAGTTCAACTTCCGACGCCACCCGAAGGAATCCGAACTTAGCCGAGTGTGGCGAGACCTTGGGCCCTTGGACACTGTTTCACGTCACACCTCTACCTCACCACAACACATACAGTACAGTAGGCTGAGCAGTGACACCGCTGATTTATTCTTTTTATTCTTACACGAGTTTTGTTTTAAATCCCCCCTAAGAATAAAAATATGTACATACTTACTTACTGTACATAATTTTTGTAAATATTTATTATTGTTTGTTCAAATGTAATTAAAAGTCCAATTTTCACAGAAAGGCAGTTGTTTCAATTCATATATTACAAAAAAGAACTATACTTTTTCTACCTATGAAAAAAGTTAAGTTAAAAAAAAAATCGGTCTGAGACAACTCAGACAAACTTTCTCATATATGTACATTTAATTACTATTGGAAATATCATATAAAATTATCATAAAAATAATTTCTCCCGGGCGGGGAATCGAACCCGGGCTCTCTCCGTCCGCGTTTTAAGCTATTTTCTCCGGAACTAGATTTTTCCCGGGAAAACGGCTTATATCATTAGATTCGTATTTAAATGGACTACATTTGAGACGGATATGTACTCATGTTATGCATGGATCATGCATATTATGTACGATTCATATGCATGATCCATACAAATGTTTACATCGATAAATGTGCAGGATTGGCAAGACTTAAATAATTAGTAAGCCATGTTAAAAATCAATGTACATAGAAGGTTACATTTAATACATGAAATAAACTATTGATAAAAAATAATTTTATCATTATGCTTCTTTTATAATTTACTTATTACTCATTGCTCTCTATTTTTTCTTTTTTTTAGAAACATTGGATAACTTTCTTCAGAGTTTATGGCTTGTATTATCGGCCCAATGCAATCAGTAAATTAGGAAGTAGCCTGTTACCTCTCCGCTCTCGGTACAATTGCAACTGGAGTTGAAAAAACATCGTCAAGAGAGACGTCGATGACATTAATGCTGCTATTGCACTATGCAGAAATGAAACTATAGTCCACGTTGTTAAAAATGTAACAACAAACTGTAAAATTAATGTTATTTAGACTGGTTTATAGAAAAGCTGTATTTTGTACCATGCTTTATTTGTGTAAAATAAATTATTCAATAAAAACATGCATAATTTTAAACAACTCCTTAGTGGACCGACGAAGCCCATTGGCTAGCGTATTATCGCAACTCCAAGGTTTAGGTTACTTAGTCATAGAATAGAAATTTCTATATTCACCTTGGCGCAAATCCACCTAAAACCCAATGTCAAAGCACTGACCAAATTTGATGTGTACTAAAGTGGTGGATGGCAATGTGCCTTCATTGTTTATATAAACTAAGGTAAGGCTTGGGGAACGTGGAGGAGAACCACAATCTGCATGAAGACCTTATTGCTACAGAATTGAATTTATAGTAAGTAAAGAAGTTTATATTAAAACTTTTTTTAGTATTTACACCCTCCATCTACTTATTTTAGCATTCGTTATTCTTTAGTTCTTTGGATTAGAAGCCAAATTTTTTTGGAGTATAATTTACTCAAGAAAATAACCAAACTAAAATTATAATTTCCGGATAGATGAAACGCAAGAAAACCAGACCGTTGTATAATGCCATCGGGGTTTCATTTCTGAATATTTATCCTCAGAAACCTTAAATATAAAAATAAGTAAAAAGGAATATATATATTTAATAACTAATTTATTTTAGAAATAATTTTTATTTATAAATGTACAAACAACAATAGTAAAGATCGTATTACTACGTTTAACAATTTAATTATATGCGTAAAAATGAAAGAGTAAATATTTAAATAATTTTAATTAAAAATAAATACAACTAATTTTAATATATTTAAAACAAAATAAAAAAGGGGTACGTTTAGATTAATTCTTTTTTTGCCTTAAAGAATTGGATAACAGTAAGAAACTTTTTAAATCGGTTTTAAGGTTAAAATGTACATGAAAAGTAAACTATACGAAAGATATTAACTAAAAGTTCACACCATCTCTTTCTGTTTTGGACATTAAAAGAATTAATCTAATAACAATCAAATATGTTTTATAAATAGAGTTTTTACAAGATATCAACGAATATTAAAAACAATCTTTCATTGTAGAAATCTGTCAATCTATATTACAGGTGGTAAAGATTGACAGGTACTTTTTGACCTGCGCAATGGTATACTGGGGTTACAATCGCTATAATATCTTCAACAGCTGATGAGTTGTGCCAACACCATTCCATGGTCACTGTGAAATTATCAGCATATTCACCTACTGCGGAACGGTAAAGCCTGGCCTGCTCGATGATTTGATCAAAATTATTCTGGACATCGTTTTTCCAGCAAGAAGCGATTTGCCAAGGCCAGATGTTGGCTAAACAACCGAATAGACTTTTGATTACCTCTCCTGTAGTTACAACGACGTCGAAGACCAGCTCTACTGTCATGTCAAATATGTCTAAGATGTCCACAAGTCCGGGAAGAAGAGCAGGACAGTGAAGGAAGTCAGATACAGATGAGGTTTTGAGGATTTCAAGTGTTCCCCTAATGTTTCCTTTGCAATTTTGAGGAAGGCGATCGACGTCTTTCATGGCTGAATCGTAAAGTGATTCTAATCTTGATATCTTGTCTTCAATATTAATTTTTAAATTCTGTTTGTAATCTACAACGTCTGTTTTAAGGGCATCTTTTATGAGAGATCCTTCGTTGTTTATCCACTTTACAGTGTTCTGAATGTCATCTTGTACAGCTTGGAATACTTCTTTCTCAGCCTAAAAAAAAAAAAATAATAATAAAAATATATATTTCCATGCAAACAAATTTTATCACATAAAAGCATTATGGTTTTAAAGCTCTTAAAGATATTAAACTCTGCGTTTTAAATAGAGGAGCTCCTTCATCACTCTCTCTCTCTCTCACACTAGATCAGAAAAAGATATGAAATTTGTAATTAATGCTTTTCATGTTTTAGCTGGATTAAAAGGATAAATTAATGTTACAGCACTAGTCCCGTTTATTAGAACGCGGAGAGGAGAAGGAGGTATAGGTGTAAAGTAAAATTCAGAAGAGGTACAAAAGTTAAACGTTATCTCAAATCCATAGACCATGGAGAGGTTTATGTTAACATGGAAAATAGTTTTGAAATCAATTACTTTAAAAGTAAGAGGGAAACAACTGTCACGGTGATCATTATTACCAGACTTAACTTTTTTATTTAAGGCTCGCAATGCTCAGACAGTAAAATTGGGCTAAATAAATTGAGTCCAAGTTATTAGGCCTCTAATAAAAGCTATTAAGTTTGTAAACATGTAATACAAAAGAATTGGGATCATCTGACTTATAATCTTCGTTAAATAATAAAATCTTAGTAACATCAATTTGAATGAAAACATAAATACAAAAATATATGCATGCCAAGTTTACAATTAAACACTTCAACCATTATTAAATAAGTAAATCAATTACTAGAGTAAGTGGCAAATAACCGGTTCTATGATTCTACTTGCACGTCAGGTACATCTTCGTATAAGAGGCAAAGTAAACGTTCTCAGATAGAACAATTTAATAGAGTGAAAAACCACAAACATTTTCACGTGTAATTTCATCTTCCTCACATATTCTTGATGTGTTTAATGGTAATGCATATAGAGAACAAGTCTAGATCTCGAAATTCAAGGGGCATATTTAGGAGGTCAAATCTGAACTTCGTTCTAAAGGATAGTTTGGATGTGATTTCGTTTAAAAGAGTTATTCGATTTTTTTCGATTTTATCGGATTCACATGCTTTGCTCATTAAAATGCCCTATAATTTCAAAACCAAAAAAGATAGAAAGTTCCTTACGTCTTAGCAACTTACGTTTAGGCTTACGTCTTAGCAACCAAGATCATCAAGGGCGTCTATAGGCCTAAATACATTCCAATTTTGGAACAAGACTTCGCAAACATATATTGAATTGATGAATTTCGAATTTGTCTATCATTGGTAAATATTTATATTGTATAGAAAAGTAGATTTTTACCAGCAACGAGCTTAAAATACTAGTGGTCCTTATCTCTTTTTGATTTGAGAAAATAACTTCAAAATCCTCATATTTGTAAACTGGCTAATTTTTAGAGTATGGTCGTCTGTTGCTACTCCCAATATGTTGTTTGGAACGATTTTCGTTTATAGGTCGTCCTATGAACAAATATAGTAAAAGGTTACGAGGAATATAGTAATAGGTTTTGTTTTTTTTTTTAATTTTGCATTTAATTGGAACTCTGTATTAGAATATAGTGTTTCAAACTCCAATGGTTTTAAACTTAGTTTAAGTACTCAAGCATATTTCCATATCGTATTTTCGTTCATAGGTGGTCCAAATATAGTTAAAGGGTTTTTTTTTGCATTTGGAACTCTGTTTTAGAATTTAATGTTTCAAACTACAAAGCAAACGGCATTTTTTACACAGGCCTAATAGAAGCCCAACAAAAGACATCTAGTCGACAAGCGTTGTATTGAAGCTCATAAAATACGCAAATTTTGGTGAGCTTTGCTCTTTCTAAAGCAGTAATAGGAAAAATCTACAGTTAAAATAAGCATTGTAATGAATTATATAAAATTTCACAAACGTAATTTCTTTTTGACAAAAAATATGTATTATTATTTTATCCTGTATATTATTAACATTAACATTTTAAATTTATATTATATGCACTTTCGAAGACTACAAACCAATGAGCAAAACCTGTGAAATAAAAAAAATCAAAAACATCAGTAAAACAGTTAAACGAAATCACATCGAAATTATCCTTATAGGACATAAACGATCTAATTTGACCTCCTAAATATGCTTCTTGAATTTCGACATCGACAATAGAGACAGCCTGTAGAGTAAAAATGGAAAACACTAATCTGTAGCAGCTCGCTGTTTGCATATAAGTAATTTTTGCAAGATAATAATTAAAACTGAAAAAAGTAGAAGAATGGGCCTCTCTTTTCAAAGGACCCAGATTGCACCTTAAAAGCTACTGCATATAAACCTCTATAATCTCCAGGTCAAGAAAAGAATTCCTTCACAGTAAAGTACACCAGCATCATCAACACCAATAACTTCTCCATTCTACGCTCGTGTGTTTAGAAGCAACAACAGTCGACAGTAGACTTTATAGTTGCTTCAACATATATATAAGGTTTGTTCCAACCACACCTCAAACTAGTTTCAAACTGAACGACGCATGTGCATTAGCAAAAAACGTTTAAGTGTGGTCCGATGCATGCGTCGGACAGTTTCAAACCAGTGTGGGTGGAACAAACCTATAATAAACTTTGACGTACCAAAATGGTTAATTCGCAATACTCATAACACCAAAAATTCTGAATTTCGAATTACAAGGAAGTAAGACATTTTTACACATCAACTCTGCGCATGCAAAGTGCATGGTATTTATTCTTTAGTTACCTAATGTTAAGTTGATATGGAGTTACAAAAACTATTCAATACAAAATTCATTAGGTATAAAATGAAATAAGTACAAATTTAATATTAATACAGTAAAGTCTTACCTTACTCAGGGTGAATAATACGGCGATGAAATAAAATTGAAGTGAATTCATTTCGAATGGTAAATAATAAAACACTGTTACTGTTTAGCGTTGAACTATTGAATGCTGCTTACTCGGCCGAACTCGACTAGAAGTACTTTTCGCTTATCCAGATAATTATCAACAGATCAATTATTTATCTTGATTTGTATAGAATTACATATCTCACGTATTGTTATATTATAAATATATGTAGCTTTTATATTTAACTAAATGACTGATTGGGATAACAGCAAATCTTATTTATAGTGTAATTATAGATATAAAATTTGAACAATAATTAATTAATAATACAATATATATATATATATATTCGAATATATCATTTTTGGCTATACGAAGAGCTAAATATTCCAAAATACATACATTTAATCCAACTAAAATTTTGAATATAGCCTCCATTTTCATTTGGCATATTCTTCAGCGTTACTTGACACTGTTTGTAACATCTCTTATGTCCACATTCCTCTGTCGGTGGATTAACTCCTTTCTAGTGTCCTTCAAGATCATAATCTAGGCTTTTAATGGTTCCCTAGAGGTAAAAATCAATTAAGTTAAATCTGGATTGAGTAAAATTGGTAAATATATTAAGTAAAAAGTTCCACCTCTAACACCTACTCATGGCAGTACAAAAACCACATTCTCTGAGACCGCACTTCTTTCAGCATCAGCTTTCTGCAAATGTTTGGGCTGGATGATCACGCTCAAGTTCATAATCTAAATTATGAACTTTTTACCCACACTATTTTTCATAACAATTAAAATTCACAAGTTGTGGTCGCTCAAAGTTTGTTCGACAATTTTGATAAAATAAAATATTGTTATTTTGCACTGGGACCTGTTTCAATCCCTATTGGGATCTCATTTATTTTTATTTAACATAAAATGTGTGTATACGGTTAAACTTAGAATGGAACTATCTGTGGGCTACTTTTGACAAACAAAATGCTTTCGTTACCAATCGGTAAGCTCGGAGAAAAACCCAATTTAATACCATCAACTCAAAATAACGAATACTTTAATTTGGACTTTGATTTGTCTTTATCAGATCAGCTTAAGAGGCATGCAATAAAATATTCACTAAAGTTTCTATTTCATTTAATTTGACACACCCTAGCTTAATCAATTTTGATTTTGGAGTTTTATTCGATACTATGGATGTATAACTAGCGCTCCATAAAAACAACTAACTCTACCACAAAGGAAAATATTAAATAAAGATATTTTTTCTCCAGTTCAAAAATCAACCGAATCGGCAAATAATTAGCACTCGTGTTTCATTATTGAAATTATGACGTTTTTACAATTCTATTATTTATTTACATTTGATAATGTGTAAACATGCGTCAAGACGGGGGTGAATATGTTAGGCACAAATATTTTAAATCAAATTTTAAAACAGGGTCATTCATTGATGAATTTTCTAACGAAGAATGAGGGTGATTCGAGCATCTTAGCTGTGGTCAACAAAATATTGAATAGTAATGCACACAATATCTAAGTGCAGTTAATTTTTATACATAATGTGTACTGTACATCAGTTTTACTTCAGTTGCAACTAATATGATGTGTTAAATTTATTAACATAGAATTTTGCAGCAAGATGTCAACTAAAGAGCCTACAAATGTTTAATGTTCACGGTCTTTTTCGAAAATTCACCGTTAGCCCTTCTACGATCAACGAAGTTCTGATTGTAAGATTTATAAAGATATAAGATAACCTTTAGTAACTAACTGTAATTTTTTATTTTTTTTTATTTAATGTTACTGTTTCATATTTAAATGTTGTTAAATAATTATTATTTAGAAATTTAGTCTGTGTCAATACAGGTTTTCCTAAACTTATGATTCTAATGTCAATGCAACTATTTAAGTCGCTTTTTTAGGATCACTCAAAGCAAGCTTCATGTATATTACAGCACAAAGATATTGGAAATTAGAGAATAAGACAACATTATATGAAAGTTATTTAGTTTAAGGTAATTTGGACAAAATTATAATTTAAAAAAAATTATCAACAGATTTATAATTATTATTTTCATGATTTATAATTGATAAATTATAATTTAAAAATATTAGGAAACAAATAATGAGTTTTATATAAATAAATAATGTTTATTTACATAATATACAGTAAAAAGTAAGATTGGAGGGTTTGTATTATAAAAAATCAATCAATGATATCAAGTGAAATATTTTATAATTTATAAATGTTATGTGGAATAGGTTGTTTGGCACATTGGTGAAGAGGTGTCATGAGGGTTACAACATCGCTTTCATCAGATGAGCCATTCCAACAGTACTCAATGAGTTCAGTTGCGTTGTGGACATAAGTAGAGATGGTGGAAGCGAAAGTATTCACATCGGACATAATCTTTCTGATGTCATCATAAGTCGTAGAGATCCTGTCGTAAAAGCACTCGACAATCCTCCACGGCCAAAGCGATGCAAAACAGTTAGAGAAGCCTAAGGTCATGTCACGACCAATATCGATGACGTCGACTACCAGACCGACTGAGGTCGCACCGATTTCATATACATCTTCTCCTGCTTCCAATAGTTTAGAGCAGGTGAAGAAGTTACCGACGCTACCTGCTTTCAGTATCATTAGATTCCTCTTAAGATCATTTTGGCATTCTGGAGGAGATGACTCGACCACTTTAAGTGCCCTATTGTAGAGACCTTTCAATCTTTCAACTTTCTGGGCAGCGTCAGAATTCAATTTCTTGATTTCACTCATAGCTCCCTTGTAGCTGGTTTTAGTAGCGGAAGTTTCATTTTCAATCCACTCTTCTGCTTCTGCCACTTCTTTTTTGATCTTTGATACTAAATCCTCACCGAAGACCTAAACAATAAAAATATAAACCTCAACTCAGAATCAATAAGCGAACAAAATGTGCTTTACCAAATACGGTATTGCATGGAAGTAGAATAAGGATACTATATTTACTTATTAAATTAATAATCCTACAACCCCAAATTTAATAATACCTACATAATAGTTACACAGTTGTAGCATGTTTCTGAGGTTAAAATAAATTCTGAGGTTTAAATGCATGATCACAAAAATAATTTGAACTATTTCGTAGTCATTGTTGGACACTAAAATGCGTGCACTTGGTGTTAAAAGACACAGTGATGTCTTAAAAATAAAATTTAAACAGACTACTGATGATGCCTTAGTTCTTATTAAGATGATACCCTAGCTTGCAACCAGGTTATAAATACAGACGGGTCAAATTTGGATTCTTTTACTTTTAAATCATATACAAAAAAATTAGATCTATAAATAAATAATAATTTCTCATCTAAAAATAAATAATTGCAAGATAAAAAGGACTTTTTATATACTACGTTTTTAAATTTTCTGTCATAAATCATAAATTTGAAACCTGTCAAAATGAATATAGTAAATATGGAACATGCCAAAACAAATAAGATAACTTGCGTTTTTTTCCAAACTAACTTGCATTAAACGAATTAAATTTTGCTGAAAGATGGATAAAAGTATTAAAATAATGCATTGTCATCGTTTTCTGAGCAATTCTAAAAGTTTTAAATGTTTAGCAACTCGGGGAGTTAGTTAGAAATCGATTGCAAGATTTGTACTGGACAAACAAACAAACAAACAAGAAAGCAAGCTAATAAAAACGTAGTAAAATAGAGACATACACGAGTCTACATGAATAATACAATTTATATAACAGGGTGAAACGGGCATTTTTCTAATAATCAGAACTATCTTGGGCAATTTGTTGATGTAAAATTGATTTAAAAGTAAAAACAGAAAGCTTAAACAATGCCTAAAACAGAGTGTCACTATAATTTACATAGGAGGCCTTCACTAAAATTTCCCAGCCTCTATCCAACATTTGATTGTCGATTCCAGTGATCTTCTTACGAATTTCATTTTTCAATGCATCCAATGTCTGAGGTTTCGATTTATACATATGTATGTACTTTTAAAAATCCCCATAAAAAGAAATCGCATGAAGATAAATCTAGTTACCTAGGTGGCAACGGGACATCACCATATCGTGAGATAAGGTGGACAGGTAACATGTCCCTAAGAACGGTCATACAAGCTCTGGCCGTATGAGCTGTATAGCACCATCTTGGACATCCCGCCACCGCATAAAAAATGTCCGTTTCCCTCGCCCCACTCAGTATAATACATATATATAATAGTTTCGTATGGTTTGTCCCTTTTCTTGTATATCAGTCGTTTTTTGTTGGGTCGTTAAGCAGGTTGCTCAGTCGTTGTTTGTTGGTGCCTCGGTGCAGGCGAAATATAGCCAAAAATTCATGTAGAAAAAAAGTTTATGACTTTATTCACCCTTAACGACCCAACAAAAAACGACTCATATACATAATTTTACAAGAACTTTCCACTAGTTCTCTCTCTAAATTTAAAAAGTTACCTTTGGATTAATACTTAATTATTTATTTTAGTAAAAATATATATTATTCTTAACAATTATCTATCTATCTATAAAAATAAAAATGCGAATGTTTGTCTGTCTCTTATGCCTGCCTAAACCGTTCATCCGATTACGATGAAACTTTGGGGAATGGTTGCACGTATGCCTTGGATGGTTTCTAAATTAGAAAAACTAAGCTCCGATTTTGGTAGGGGTACGATGTACAAATGTCAAAGTAATGAAAACCCTTCATGTGGCATATAATTGAAAAGCTCATCAAGAGTGTAGTAATGGTTGGACGAATGCCCGAGAAGGTTTCTGAGTTAGTAAAGCTATTTTAAATTTTGTACACAGAGGTACGGGGTACAAATGTCAAAGTAATGAGAACAAGTTGCATATCGTTAAAAAGCTGTATAAGAGTACAGTAATTGTTGTTATGTATATTTTTATCATATTTTCACTTAGGAGGGGGGTATAATTGAAAAATATAAAAATATACATTAGGCAACGATGCCTAGGTGAGCAATATATAGCTAGAGAGGAGGTGCTCAATCTATTAAATGGTAGTAAAGGCTGGCACAAACTAGCCGGTTATTTAAAAGCAGCTTATGAATATAGAAATATTTTAGTTTTAGGCCCCCAGTACTGGTAAAAAAAAAAAAAAAA
>KZ651161.1:699781-721989 GCA_001010745.2 Gerris buenoi | reverse complement strand
AAATAAATAAATAAAAAAAATAAAAAAAATACATTTATACGATAACTTAAAATTAAAAAAAAAAAACTTAAAGAACAACTTGGTTTTGTGCTTAAATCCGCGTCACGAATTTCGAAGGGTTTGAAGTCCGACGTTTCGCTTCCAGCAGTTGAAGCGAAAAATTTTACGAGACAACTCGAGGAATTCTTCGCATTACGGAAACTTCACTAGGTAGTTTAGCTACATTAAAAGCTTTACAACAGATTACCTGATCAGAGTTCTAAATGCCAGTAAAGAGACAGTATAATTTATCAATGCATTTATTTATGGAAGAAAAAATAAGCTTGGTATATTTTAAAATACAGTTCTGTACGTTAGAAGTATGCTATTGTCACTCACGTTTTAGCAATTAAAGCAGAGCTATTTTTTACTCGCTAAAAACGGAAAATTAAGCAGTTTTCACATCAAAATATTCAAGTAACTATTTCTTGATTTATTAACAAATGAGTTAAAATACTTTACTACAACAATCTGCCAGCGAAAAAAGTAGACTTTTATTAATTTACCTTTGAGGGTCAAAATATGACCAATCAATCGTTACATTTATATTTAAATTTAATTATAATTTATATTACTTTTATAATATTCTGGAAATATTCAATTTACAATACATATATCTTAAAGTTGATTTTTTCTAAAATAGTTTATTTATACAGTAATAATCAAATATACTATTCATTATTAATGCACTGATCGAATGTTTTTGGAGGAGCTTCAGGTGGTACCATCATCGAAGAACCCAAACACTCGCTAAAGTAAAAATCTATGACTTCGATGGTGTAGTAAACATTATTTACATAGCAAGCCGCCAAAGGCTTATATTTCACGAGGAAATCAGGAAGCTTACTAACGATTTGTTGCCAACAGCTGGATTTGGAATCTCCGGATAAGCAACCGGTAATTTGTCTGAAGGAGTTGTCTATGTCTAAGTAGAGAGCAACTCCTGCAACGGCGAGGGTCTCTCCATCAGATATACTTTGCGTCAAGTTGGCACAAGCAATCCAGTCAATCCCAAACGAGCTTTTAACCGGAGGGGTTTCCTCCAATAAAGTTTTTCTATCATTGACTTTGGCTTGCAAACTCTTCAAAACCTGAAAAATAAACAAGATTATTCGAAATTAACAAATTTAGAACTTCGCAAGTTTTGATTAGGAACTTTTCTTTAGGGCGGCTGCGCACTTTTAGACACTGCGGCTAATAGTTTATGCACGTTGTATGCATCTGTACAAGAATTTATTAATTTATTATTTATTATATTTTATAGAGTCCTCTACAGTAATTTGATATACCACAAGAGAGGCACTCTTACATAGCGACATTATTAAATTGATGTGCAAAGAATTGGTTGAGATCCTGTCTGAATAATTTCACGCCTGGTATAATTCAATCCACCATAATCTAAAAACAAGTCCGTTGATCCTAAACTTCAATTATACTATTCGTAAGCATATAAAGAGCATCCACGAAGTTTCCTGAATTCGCCACACATTTAGCATTTCTTAATTAAGAGTAAAAATTTCCAGAATTTTGAGGTCGAATTAAAAAAAAAAAAAAACGTTTAACTGTTAAAGCGGCTGATAATTTTAAATTAATTAGTGATTCGGTAAAGTATTTTATTCTCTATAAAATTTTATTTTTGGAAATTCTCATGAAACACTCTGAAAATAGAAATAAATCGATATCTCGATAATTATTGAGAAATGGGCCTATGTTTACTCGACATGTTTTGTTGCAATTGACCCATAGAATATCCAGTTTCTTCATGGTCATATTGCGGGTCACCATGTCTAGAAAAAAGACAACGTGAATATGTTTGTTTGTTTGTGTATATGTCTTTTATAGGTTATTTCATTTTTTGAGATATCTAAACCAAATTCGGCACACATATTTTTCATCTTCCTAGTAACAATACTGCAATAGTTTCCTCCCCAAATACTACCTCATTTTGAAGATGGCGTCCATTTATGTGCTAATCTATTAGGTTTAATTAAGTCCACCATTTTTATTAATTTTTAAAACTATAATATCTTAGGCCTTAAAATTTGGAAATAAGTAATTTCTTAAGAACAACATTTCCTGGATTTTTTTTTCTCCCCGCTGTTTCAATTNATATATATGTATTACATAAAAAGTATTTTTATGCCACCTATGCATTACTAAATCTCAGAAACTAAAGAAGCAAGACACAAGCGTTAGGAAGTTTCTTTGATGGCATATACGTCCAGTAACCTGGGATTTTTTCCCGCTATAATAATTCAAGATGGTGGACAATTATTATGTGTCATTTTACTATATCTTTAGAACCACGACCTAGAACCTTGAAATGTAGAAATTAGTCACTTATTATTACACACACAAGGTCCTTAAACTTATTTTTAATTTATTAATAACTGATTTTTTAATTTAACAATTAAATTCAAGATGGTGGCTATAATTATTTTTTAATGCTACATCCCCTCTCTCTTCTTTTTAAATATTGCAGTTCTTATATACGATAGAATAGCTAGAGTTTAAGGTATGTTTCCTTCAATGATTTAAATGGCACTTGTTGATAGATTGTTACTCCCCTTATAAAAAATAGAAGGGAGTAATAATCTAAAGAAGGTGTACGGAATGTTCTTGATGAAGTGTGATATTCCTTTGTCCAAATCCAAAAGTACATTGGACTAAACCTCCATTTTCTTTATAGTCTTTTAGTCCAAGTCATTTATATTCTAAAATAACACAGGGGAGTCACAATCTATAGAAATACCGTTTAAACCCACTAGGTTTTTTTAATCCGGTGTTTTTATTCAAGATGACGTATATTTTCTTGTAATTTTTTAGGTTAATATATCTTTAAAACCTTTAATTAGTCACTTAGTATAAGTATAATACAAAGATTTCAATAAAAAGATAAAAAATAAGGGTGATAAAGCTTAGCCCAAACTATTCTTACAGGGAATTTTAAATATTTGAAAAGGCTACTCCTCAGGACATAAACAAGATTTTGTCATTATAAACTGCTATGGCGTAAAATAGGAAAGAGGGGAGGGGGAGAGGAGGCTACGATTTTGAAAATTTTAAAGGTAAGAAAGGATTAAATTTTTAAGGTAAGGTCAGGGGTAAAGTTTTGCTTAAAATTATCTTGAAACTTCTAAAAGATCTAAGAGAACTTCTAAAAGAGATTCTTAGAACATAAGTAAAAATATTATTAATAAGTAAAAATAGTACTTAAGTAGAAATATTGGTATGGAAAAGAGAATATAAGCAAGGCAGTCCAAAAAACTATGACTGTAATACTTCACGTACTGGATAATTATTATAATATATAATTTTCATATTATTTCCTTACAACATAACAATGTTCAATATATTATGTATATAAATTATTTGCCAATGTTCTGGATCTTTTTATAAAAATCTACTTTTTTGATAAATATAATTTTCCATTATTTCAATAAAAAATATATATTTAAAGATCTTCCTAAAGCTATTTTTTTTTAAATTGAAAAAATTGAGTAGACATTGTAAACTTTGTAAAAGTTAAAATGTGGGCCAAGGTGGGCCAAAAAAACGCACTTTTTTGAACACTTATAGCTCAGCTTCGGCAACAAATAGAGATATGGGGCTTGCGGGGCCTGAAAACTACATTCTTCTACTTTAAATTTCATATCCATAACTTTAAAAACTATTGGGTGGAAGCCATGCAATGACGGTTTGAAATAGGTTCTTAAAAAAGAATCTAAAAAAATTATGTATGGTATTGTAGTTTTGATAGAATAAATTGCCATATGGTGGAGGGGGGAGGATCTTTGTAGGTAAGAGGTAGGAATCCCTCAGTGTTATAACAATCATTGAAGATGTGTTAAGCACAATTTTGCCTGAAATTGAAGATGAAATGCTAAATTCACGCGTTTATGCAAGATGTTACCCCGTTCCATCGCTCCTTCCAAACAATTTAGTACTTGCAAGAGAATTGTTCAGACTTCAGGCAACATTGGCTTTAACACATCTTCGATGTTTGTTATATTGTAACACTAAGGGACTTCTACTACTTACCTAAAAAGACCTCTAACATCTATTAAAGGGAAAAATGTTTTTTGGGTACTTATAGGAGTTCCTTTTTTTTTTTTTTTTTTTTTTTTNAAGAAGCAAGAAACAAGCGTTAAGAAGTTTTTTTAATGAAATATACGTCCATTAACCTAGGAATTGTTTCCGCTATAATTTCAAGATGACGGACAATTATGTGTCATTTTACTATATCTTTAGAACCCTTTGACCTAGAATCTTGAAATTTAGATGAGTAATAGAAAACTATATATAAAATATATTTTCTTTGGGCCTTCTGGGGCTTCTTCCTCCTTTTCTTTAGAATAAAACAGCTATATTTCGCCCTAACTAAGAGCTTCTTCAGGCTGATAATATTTTCTAAGACATGTCCTTATTAAGAATTAAAGAACAATTTTCATCAGTTAAAAAAAAACTTTGTCATTCCAACACACACACAATAATTCCATATTATGGATTGAATTATAAAATTAAATTAAAATAAAACACTGTCAAAGCGAATCCTCCCTGAATGACTCACAGGGAGAGTCTCTCCTTTTATGTAATGTTTTAGGTTAATATATCTTCAAAACCTTTAATTAATAAATTAGACACGTAGTATAATACAAAGACTTCCATAAAAAGATAAAAATAAGGGTGATAAAGCCCAGCCCAAACTATTTTTACAGGAAATTTTAAATATTTGAAAAGACTACTCCAGGAAGGGACACACCTTAAGGAAATCAGATGGAGCCATTGAAAAAAAGGCTTTGGAGTGTAACCAAGGAGAAGGGGTAGTCTGAAAGGGACATGGCGAAGAACAGTGGAAAAGGACGCTGGACAAGTTGGAAAATCCTGGGGTGAACTCAGGAACCTGTCTATGGATTGAGATCGAGAAGGGTGGCGGATTCTCCTGGATGCCCTATGCTCCTATAGGAGTCACAGGAATTAAGTCAAGTAAGTCAAGTCTACTCCTCAGGACATAAACAAGATTTTGTCATTATAAACTTCTATGGCGTAAAATAAGAAAGAGGGAGGTGGGGTGTAGAGGCTACGAATTTTGAAAATTTTAAAGGTAAGGTCAGGGGTAAAGTTTAGTTTAAAATTATCTTGAAACTTCTAAAAGATCCAAGAGAACTCCTAAAAGAGATTCTTAGGACCGAAGTTCATTCCTAAAAAGTAGAAATATTGGTATGGAAAAGAGAAGATAAGCAAGGCAGTCCAAAAAACTATTACTATAATACTTCACATNAGGAGAGTGACACCACGGGGATTACGAGCTCGACATCCCCACTGAGGATGTTTTGCATTATAATCTCCACCTGCAATGAATTTGGGACCTAAAGATCGGAACAAGGAAAGAAAGTCTTGTTGGGAGATAGGATGGTTTGGAGGGCAATATATTGAGGAAAAAGTGAGGTTAAATGGTAAAGAGTTTAAGGTTATGAATGTACACTGGATAGCGTTTGTGCAAGTAGGTGGTAAAGGATAGTGGGAAATGGAATTCCGTATTAGGATCGCACTACCCCCGTGTGCAGTGTTATCTGGGTGATCTATTCTGTGTGTTGTGTAATTTTGTATGTGAAGATGCGATCGAGTAGTGAAATGTGTTTCTGTGATGAGGGCAATGTCGATCCTTCTGTCTTGAAGCAAAATGTCTAGTTCCTACCCGTAAAGGGTAGCACCATTAGTATAGGAGTTCCTGATGATCAATTTTCGATGATGTGCAACACAATGACATCTGGTTCAACAACTGAAACATCTATTATCTGCATATCACATTGCCACGCTGCGAAACACTATCTTACTCAAGATCAATTGTAATTTGAAACAATAGCGCAATTTTAAAAACAATTGTTTTATTTGAAAAATAAAAACGCAGAATACAAACTGAATTGGTACAAGAGTTCGAGTGGCAATTGTAACTGCAAATGTTGTAACAACTTCATTTAAACACCAGAGCATATTAAGCATAAGAAGTTGTGCCAGTATAATTACAAATTTACTCTTAAGTACAAATGCACACTTAATATATACTTTAACAGTTCTGACTATAATAGTGGTCCCATTTTATTTAATAGAAGAAATGTGGTTTAAAATAGGTCAACAGGAATAATAAAACTATATATTCTTCCAAGCAAGAGATCCCTGTTGAACCACATTTCTTCTATAGGCTTTATTAAAACACACCTTTTAATCTTAATACAATAGATGGGAAAAAATGTCAATCATTTATCGATATTCTATCGATTCTCATCTCATCTATCTGCAAATTGTATTAAACACTGTGGGAAAGTTAGTTCCATTGTGAACTAACCACTGATAATATTTTTAATTGTGTAGCAAATAATCTCTAAGAAATTTATCCCTATAAAACGAATCCCCATAAACTTAATGACACCAAGAGCTTAACTGCAGGTGTTATATATTTTATAGTTGAAGGGGTAGAAGCTTTGATAACATATCAGTAACAGACCCGTTAGTGATGGTGTTTTATGACATTTGGATGTTGCGTCAAAGTAATCCCACGGATATCTCATTAATCCCATATTAAATTCCTCTTCATAAACTTGAGTAAACATTGCTTCCTATTTATGTGCGCAAACAATTTTTTTTTTTTAAAACATAAACTTAAATTTTGTAATCCATTTCATTATTATACTGGTTAATTAAAAATTTGATGGTGATAAAAAGTCAATATGACGAACAAAATAACTTACACAATCATAACTTTCACCCTTCAATTGCTCAAAAGAATAAAATGCTTAAATTACCATAACTACCTGCCAGGTAATAAGCTTTATAATAAATAATTAAGACTGAATATCTTAATTATATTACCTGGTTGCCTCCATCGATTAAACTTCTTGCCTCTCTTGCTAAAAGTTTGGTTGTATCATCTAAGAACTCGTTGCATGTAACCTGTAATAAGAAATGTTTACATATAAAAAATTAATCAGATTATTTTTGCCTCGTTAGATTGATTTTCAAAAAAAAAATAAAAAATAAAAAATAAAATAAATGTATATATGTACAGATCAGAGGTTTATGTAAAAAAAAAAATTTATATTTTAGTTTGTTTTCCCAGTCTGTTTTCCTTTGTCCGTTCCCTCTCTCTCTATTCTTTTTCCCGCGCAAACTCAAACTCATCTTTCCCAAATCACTCTACTCATTTAAATTGAAAAACAATTTCTGACTTGGCAAGTACGCAGCACGAGGATACGAAGTAGTACTACTTTGGATACAAATTCAACTTTTTATCCCAGTGCTGCGCAATTGCCACGCCAGATTTTTTTTTTTTTTTTTTTTTTTTTTTAAACGTGTTTCAATAAAGTTAGTCTGGTTTTCTCCAATGGTTTAATATTTATTATTTAATTGGGATTTTTTTTTTTCTTTTACTTATTAGGAATTTTTCTTGTGATAGTGATTAGAGCCAAAGAGATTTTATTTCTATACGTCTATAAATTCGAAATTTTTTTTGAAAACATAACTCTAATTTCTGTGTTAGATGTTTTATGATAACCTTGTTACTCTAAGTTGCCAATATTATAGGAAGCCATTCAGTGGCGTAGAAATTTTCTGGGGACCCCCGCCAAAATAAAAAAGCCCTTCAGAACTTAATGGGGGCCCCTTGAATCTTATAATATTTTTATATTGTATAATGTTTCAAGCTCTAACCTAACAAGATTTTATTATCATCTAAGGGGGCCCCCTTCCACATTAGTTTGGGGGCCCGCCCGTGTTGCGGGCTCATAGTTACGCCACTGAAGCCATTATCCTTTTAATAGGTCATATATGATTTTAGTACGTTAGTTTCGGAAGTTCATTAATTCCCTAAATCCCAGTTAGGGGCTCGTCAAGTAACTTACAAATCCTAGCAATAAGAAAAGATGATCCTGACACTATTGTTCAATTCAAGTGAATTTTATAAGAGTATCAAGAATGGCCCACGTTATGCTCCATTGCCAAAAGGTCTCTTCGAGAATAGATATTTTATTGATGCAATCAATAGAATATACGTGTCAACAGCGAGAATATGCAATGAGGATCTACATAAAATTGGAAAATTAAATAGTCTGATCTGCGTAGATCAAAGATCTGAAATATGTAACAATTATCTACCAAAACTATACATTATCAACATACAAATAATTTTAAACTCTACACCGTAATAGCCTTAGCATTTAACATCATCTAATGTTATGTCTGTTTATCGATTAATCATCAATTATCTCTAAAAGCTAAAATAAAAATGTATGGCCTTAGGTAGCCAATGAGAGGGGGGGGGGGGAATTCAATATTAGGAAGCCATTTTCCTATATGTCCACTATGATTTTAGTAGGTTAATTTAGAGAGTTCATCGAATAAATTTAGTTGTGTCTATCGATATATTTTAGAATATAGTGATTAAAACTCGAAGAGAAACAACACACACACAAACACACACACGTGACAATATTTATTAAGACCTAAAAATAAAAATTCAATAGAATTTATATACAAATATAAAATACATCACAATGTATTACAACTATAATCACAAATATATAATAATAAATACATAGATTAATTAAACAAACTTAAAAACACACACCAAACTCACGTTCAGACTACATTCGGGTGTATATGACCATAAGCAGTCCGACACCCAAAAAAAAAAAAAAAACTCGAAGAGCAAAACTGATTTTTACAGCATTAAGTAATATATTTTAAAGAAATCAAGTATAAAGTTTGGAGCTTATAATGTTGCAGCTTAGGTGTATCAAAATCAAAAGGTAATAGTATGTAACTTAACTATGTAGGTATTTGTAACTAGTAGGTACAGAAACAAACAGGGTATAATAAATAATAAAAATCACATAAAATGAGAAAACAAATAAGTTTTGCAAAATATTAGTGAAACGATAATAAACAATTAATAAATGTATTTAATAAACAACTATTACTTACCTTAGTGAAGAAACAAGCAAAAGCTAGTAGAGATAGAGTCAGTATTTTGTGGAAACCCGCCATCGCAAAATGTTAAAATATAAATATTTTTAATATCACAAAACGAAATGAATAAACGCTTGAGTCTTCCCGGGCGTTTGTAGAGACAATATAAAAGCCTGGCTTTGATTACTGTAATCTTATCATTAATTTTTTGCTCTGTTTCATCAATAAAATTATATAGTTATTAACAGCTGTTATCAGGTACTTCACAAATATTTTGTCAATATATTACATGAAAAAGTTTTATAAAGCTGATAATATTAATGCTTTAATAATTGCAGTTTAACATAAAACTGTACTCATAGNAATAAGCTTTATAATAAATAATTAAGACTGAATATCTTAATTATATTACCTGGTTGCCTCCATCGATTAAACTTCTTGCCTCTCTTGCTAAAAGTTTGGTTGTATCATCTAAGAACTCGTTGCATGTAACCTGTAATAAGAAATGTTTACATATAATAACCAAAAACAATAATTTTTGCCTTAATAGATTGATTTTCATTTAAAAAATAAAAAATAAAAAAATAAATAAATGTATATATGTACAGATCAGAGGTTTATGTAAAAAAATAAATTTATATTTTAGTTTGTTCTCCCAGTCTGTTTCCCTTTGTCCGTTCCCTCTCTCTCTATTCTTTTTCCCGCGCAAACTCAAACTCATCTTTCCCAAATCACTCTACTCATTTAAATTGAAAAACATTTTCTGACTAGACAATTGCACAGCACGAGGATACTAAGTAGTACTACTTTGGATACTAATGCAACTTTTTATCCCAGTGCTGCGTAATTGCCAAGCCAGATTTTTTTTTTAAACGTGTTTCAATAAAGTTAGTCTGGTTTTCTCCAATGGTTTAATATTTATTATTTATTTGGATTTTTTTTCTTTTACTTATTCTATTAGGAATTTTTCTTGTAATAGTGTTTAGTGCCAAAGAGATTTTATTTCTTTACGTCTACAAATCGAAACATTTTATGAAAACTTAACTCTGATTGCTGTGTTAGATGTTTTATGTTAACCTGTTACTAAGAGTTGCCAATATTATAGGAAGCCATTATCCTTATAATAGGATATATATGATTTCAGTACGTTAATTTCGGAAGTTCATTAATTCCCTAAATCCCAGTTAGGGGCTCGTCAAGTAACTTACAAATCCTAGCAATAAGAAAAGATGATCCTGACACTATTGTTCAATTCAAGTGAATTTTATAAGAGTATCAAGAATGGCCCACGTTATGCTCCATTGCCAAAAGGTCTCTTCGAGAATAGATATTTTATTGATGCAATCAATAGAATATACGTGTCAACAGCGAGAATATGCAATGAGGATCTACATAAAATTGGAAAATTAAATAGTCTGATCTGCGTAGATCAAAGATCTGAAATATGTAACAATTATCTACCAAAACTATACATTATCAACATACAAATAATTTTAAACTCTACACCGTAATAGCCTTAGCATTTAACATCATCTAATGTTATGTCTGTTTATCGATTAATCATCAATTATCTCTAAAAGCTAAAATAAAAATGTATGGCCTTAGGTAGCCAATGAGAGGGGGGGGGGGGAATTCAATATTAGGAAGCCATTTTCCTATATGTCCACTATGATTTTAGTAGGTTAATTTAGAGAGTTCATCGAATAAATTTAGTTGTGTCTATCGATATATTTTAGAATATAGTGATTAAAACTCGAAGAGAAACAACACACACACAAACACACACACGTGACAATATTTATTAAGACCTAAAAATAAAAATTCAATAGAATTTATATACAAATATAAAATACATCACAATGTATTACAACTATAATCACAAATATATAATAATAAATACATAGATTAATTAAACAAACTTAAAAACACACACCAAACTCACGTTCAGACTACATTCGGGTGTATATGACCATAAGCAGTCCGACACCCAAAAAAAAAAAAAAAAAAAAAACTCGAAGAGCAAAACTGATTTTTACAGCATTAAGTAATATATTTTAAAGAAATCAAGTATAAAGTTTGGAGCTTATAATGTTGCAGCTTAGGTGTATCAAAATCAAAAGGTAATAGTATGTAACTTAACTATGTAGGTATTTGTAACTAGTAGGTACAGAAACAAACAGGGTATAATAAATAATAAAAATCACATAAAATGAGAAAACAAATAAGTTTTGCAAAATATTAGTGAAACGATAATAAACAATTAATAAATGTATTTAATAAACAACTATTACTTACCTTAGTGAAGAAACAAGCAAAAGCTAGTAGAGATAGAGTCAGTATTTTGTGGAAACCCGCCATCGCAAAATGTTAAAATATAAATATTTTTAATATCACAAAACGAAATGAATAAACGCTTGAGTCTTCCCGGGCGTTTGTAGAGACAATATAAAAGCCTGGCTTTGATTACTGTAATCTTATCATTAATTTTTTGCTCTGTTTCATCAATAAAATTATATAGTTATTAACAGCTGTTATCAGGTACTTCACAAATATTTTGTCAATATATTACATGAAAAAGTTTTATAAAGCTGATAATATTAATGCTTTAATAATTGCAGTTTAACATAAAACTGTACTCATAGCCCAGGAGATAGCGTGCAAAAAAGTGTCTGACTAACATCAAGCAAGAATTTTGTATACAAGTTAATCTTTTAGCGTCTTTTAAGAATATGTTGTCGGCTAAGTTCGTCTGCGGGACATAGCTTGGCAATAGGCATTTTAAAAAACAAAACTGTAGAGAGCGGCCATGTCTCACCAATTATGGTGGACAGTATGATTTTCATGAACCTGAGTACTGAATTAGTTAGTAGACCAAAAATCAAGTCGATGTTATTTTCACACTTGATAGTTTAGTTATTCAAATATTACTAAATGACCTGAGGGACAAACTAAGATCAACTTTATTTTCAGTCTACTAACTAATTCTGTACTTAGGATCATGAAAATCACATTGTCCACCATAATTGGTGAGACATGGCCGCTCTCCACCGGTTAGTTTTTTTCAAACGTCTATTGCCAAGCTATGTCCCGCAGACGAACTTAGCCGATCACATATTCTTAAAAGGCGCTAAAAGATTGACTTGTATACAAAACTCTAGCTTGATAAAGTAGTCAGACACTTTTTTGCACGCTATCTCCTGGATTATCACTGAGGCATGTAAGGGGAGGGAGGGATCTCTATGAAGGTCATAAGTATGTCTGGCAGGATTATGTGAAGATGCTTTGTTGATGATATTGTTTCACGGTGGATAACAAAAATTAAATCAGAGTCAAGAAAATCATGTTATTGAGAGCATAACAAAGTAACAAAATAGAAATAAAGACATAAGATATGACAATTGTAGCTCACTGTTACGCGTAAGTGCCATATGCAAGAGGATATCATTCGATTCCCAACTTCTAGGGTGTTCACTTGGTTCTCTTTTTTTATTTTCACCCAGTTCACAACAAATTGAGTGTTCACCTAGCTAATTAAGTGAAGTGGCTTCTATTCGGTTTCGATTGCCAATTAAACGACTGATGCACAGAAACTTCGACCCCGAGCCCGAGCTATCCACTAAATACATGTATGAGAGCTTTGGCAGGCCCAAGGCATCCAAAGGCTGAAGCACCACATTATTATTATTTAATGTATAGCAAAATCATTTGTAATTATTGTATTTTTACAATAAAGTATAATATTAATAGTGCAACAACGCAATAACCTCACACCTTATGTTTAAAGTATATGAGTATTATACACAAAATATTTTAGGTCTATTGATTTGTTGGGTTAACTTTGTAACGTTTTCTCGATACTCAGATTTTGGTAACAACTTATTGGTGGCAATTTGATAAGATAATTTAATACACACTAAAAGAAAATAAATTATTTTACAATGACATAAAAAAAAAAAAATTACTCACATAATTTTCCTAGAATATTCAAACAAAATGCACTTAGTACAGACCTTCAAAATGAACCTGAAACAAAATAAAGATTATGTTACAATTTATAATTTATTTGTCCCATAATACTACTGTATCTTAAACAAATTCTACAATAAAATTTTGCATTTCATAACGATAAAAAATTGCAATGACTTATAGGACAGCATGTTTTATGATAACAATTAAAGGAAAACAAAATGTGTCGAATTTTTCGATTTCACTTTGGAGTATGATTTTTTGAACGAGCGTATGCCAAATTAAATCGAAATCGGTCCAGCATTTAGGCCCCTCGTGTCTGTATGGATGACAAACAGGCGTTTTTTAAAAACAACTTTTTGGACTCGAGGTCTTAAAGTGACAAGTGTAAATTTGTATATCCAAACAAATATACTGTAATAGCAATGATTGCTTAATATTAGATGAAGTAAAGAAAGATGAAAAAAAGAAAGAAAGAAAAAAAAACACTCCGAGACAAACTTTCTGATATTTAAGAGTTCATAATTTCTTAGTCCAGTGTATTCCACTTATTAATTTTAGAGTTTTTGTAGGTACATTTAATTATTATTAAACATTTTATCAAAATTTATCATACAAATAACTGCTCTAGATTTTTTTCCGGGAATACGGCTTGTATCGTTGAATTCATATTTAAATGCACTAAATTTTATAATTTGTAAATAAAAATGGTCGAAAACGTTTTTTTTTGGGGGGTAGCACCCCAAACACAAGAAAAATTCATTTCTCGATTTCGCTTCAGGGTATGATTTTTATGAACATACATGCTAAATTATGTCAAAATCGTGCGAGTAGTTTAGACTCCATGAATCTGCACAGCTTTTACCCTAACAGACCATGGACATTTTTAAAAACCACTTCTATGTCAAACGTGCAAAACTACCAAAATCAATGTTTTATGCTATCACAATACATTCTCTTTACTATGTAAGCATCATGTACATAAGAAAGGAAAAAAATCCTCAGAACCATAAAAGAGATTTTTTCGTTTTTGTGGATTCAGGAGACCTTACATATAAATTTATTAAAATCTAACATTCTAACGCTTGCGCCATCTCAATAAATTTCTACATTTATGAGAACATAAAATGTGATTCTAATTCAATAGTATACCAGTAAAGCTGAAGTGTAAAAATATACAAAATAAATGAATAAATAAAATCAAAGTCGTGTTAAAATATAGTAAAGAATTAAAAAATATTGCTTTCTAGTAAATGAACAAAACATTTTTTTTTTACATTGTCATATTCGTTCAGAGAAAGTATTGTGATGGCGTAAAAACTGGATTTTGATGGATTTATACGTTTTGCTGTTTCTTGAGTCCAAAAAAGTGGTTTTTAAATACGTCCGCGTCGGTATATCGCGTGTTCTCTGTGCAGACAACAGACGTTGAGTGGAACCTAAATAAGAGGGCCGATTTAGATTAAATTTGACATGTAGGTTTAAATGAAAGATTATGAAAAAACGGGAAAAAATATATAAATTTATCGAAAACAGTTCCGTTGATTTTGATTTTAAAAAATTATAAAATGTAGTCCATTTATGAACGACTCTAACCGAAGCCGATTTCCCGGAAAAAATCTAGTTCCGGATTAATAGCTTTAAACGTGGATGGTGAGAGGCCAGGTTCGATTCCCCGCTAGAGATCAGTTTTTTTATAGTAAATTTTGAAAAGAAAAAAAAATTTAATTAAATGTAACTAAAAAAAAAACTGAAAACAACTAATAGATAGAACAATATATGTTATGTTCTCGTATATGAAAAAGTCTTTTTAGACCGGATTTTATTAAATAATCTAAATGGAATTTTAATTAAATGTGATTTTTTTTAAAAAAAATAATTATTAATGACGCAAAAAGTCTTAACATAAAAAAACCGACAATTTATCTTTCAGGTGTTTAGGTTTTTAATGTAATTTTTGTACTAACATATGATTTTAAAATACTAATCTGAAATCTTATAAAAACCACTTAACGAATTTGTCAAAGGTCATTAAGAAGATTAATTATCTCGATAATAGGTGAAAAACATATTAATTCAAGTACTTAAAAAGTACACATGATAGCGTACAAGGTTCATATAGTACGTAGATATGATAACGATAAAGGATTACACGGGAAATCAAATTCGTTTAATGTAACAATTAGATAAGATTACAAAAAATATTTTGATATTTATATAAACATCCGCGTCTTGATCAGTCTTATTCAATTTAAATAGCTCAAGTCAAGAAAATCTCAGCTTTAAATTTATAAATTGCTGTTGCTTGAAAAGGATGAAGCAGTTACTTGTTTCTTTGTTTTTATCTGCTATAATTGTACAGGTAAGGTTTATTTATTTATTTGTTTATTTATGTATTTGTTTATTTATTTGTTTATTTATTTGTTTATTTATTTGTTTATTTATTTATTTTTTATGGAATGATTAAAAATACAAATTAGTTTATTGTCAAATTAGAATTGCTTTGATGAATTTAATTTTTGTTACATCTTATACGTCATAATCAATTTTATATTAGCTCATTACATGTGAATAGGATTAGCCTCTTTGGATGAAAAAAACAAGTAAGGCGAGCTTCACGTAAGTACGTGAGGCGATAATCGCCGGTTTCTGTACGATTGAGTGTAATAGTTGCATATTCTTTTTCTACACTTTAAGACCTTTAAATTGATGTATAACATGCCATGGTAACTAAAAGAACTTTTTTTTAGTCACCCGCCATATTGGCCGGGCCGCCATCTTGGAAATATTAAGTGTAAAAACTCCAAAATTTGTCCAGTTGTCTAAAATGGCGAGATGTACCTGTGTGCCTATTTTCATGTTTCTAGCTATAGTAGTTTATGAATTGAAACAAGCCAACGGACGGACAGACAGACAGACAGAGCCATTATAAAAGGTTTCTTTTTTACTTTGTACAAACCTAAAAATAGAATATATTATCTCATTAGAAATATACACACCCACTATGGAATCGAACTATACATGTACAATTAGTTTGAGTACCGCACTCTAATCTCTTACCATCATTTAATAAATAGTAGGTACTGATGACGTTAGACGACTAACTTATCACAGCACAGTACAGTATTAGGTCATTACGGGATGGCATCATCAACCACTTTACTCTTAATTTTTTTAGTATAGTGCACTAAAATGATTTTAGTGTTTTCTCAAGATGCGTAGTTGAGTCACTTAATAAGAAATAAAGAAAGACTTTTCTTCTCTAAACATAGCATTATGGTACAAAGACAGCTTTCAACAGCTAGTGGTCATCTTTAGAGAGAGGAGTTGAAGCTCTAAACATAGTATTATGGTACAAAGACGGCTTTCAACGACTAGTAGTCATCTTTTGAGAGAGGAGTTGAAGCTCTAAACATAGTATTATGGTACAAAGACGGCTTTCAACAACTAGTAGTCATCTTTAGAGAGAGGAGTTGAAGCTCTAAACATAGTATTATGGTACAAAGACGGCTTTCAACAACTATAGTAGTCATCTTTAGAGAGAGGAGTTGAAACTCTAAACATAGCGTTATGGTACAAAGACGGCTTTCAACAACTAGTAGTCGTCTTTAGAGAGAGGAGTTGAAGTTGAAATGAGTAAGAGAAAGACTCAGTGAGGGTGAGGGAGTTAAGCAGAAATTGGAATCTGACATTAAATTTCTCTCTCTCAGACACTGTCATATTCCAATCTCTTTCTTAACTCCTAAACCAGAGACTAAACCTAAACTGAATATCTTACGTATCATCTTACGACTCATCTCACCTGCACTGAAGATGACCAGTTGTAGTTGAAAGTCAGCTTTGCACAGTAATGTTACTTTTTGTGGAGAGATGTCTTTATTTACTTAACATTGAGAATTTATTTTAATTAAAAAAAATCAATTTTAATTATTTCGGGATTATTTGTGGTTTTAGAATCTTGGTGCTGTAATCCCAACGTATTCAGACAAGGAAATCCACGAACTGTTTGAAAATGAAATGAAAAAGGTTGTTGAATTATCCAAGCCCGTCTTAAAAGCTGCTCATGATCTTCGTCAGCAAGTGACAGTATATACAAGTGAACATCAAAAGGTAAATCTTATTTTATTTTTTCCTATTGTTGTGGCTATACTACCTATATATTTTTTCCAGTTGGTGATAATTGCGACAATTTGGAAACAAATAGTTAAACACTAGTTATTCCCCTATACTTAATAAATTATAGAAGACAATTTTTGTACATAATATACTTTTCTGGGATAGGTCATTCCAGTAAATGTTTCTTATTTGTTAGTTACAAACGGTCAGCGTCCAGCAAAAATGTAAAGGTTGCCAATGTTAAGGTACACAACCTTTTATGAGGATCCTGGATCGTGGTTCGACTAACAGTATTTCGTTGCATTATTTTAGAATTTCTTAAGCACATATGCTTTGCATTTTATATCCTTTAAGCCCCTATCCTGACATTATACTTTTCACAAGTGAAAAATCAACTTATAAATGAGTAGAGCCAGACGGGGCGGAGTACAAAAATTGAAAGAAAAATCCACAGGCGTAAATATCTTGTGATATTTCCACTTCTTTTTGCGTAAAAGTACCACTAGGTCTGTCTAGACTAGAATCTATTTTCTGTAACAAATCTNTACTTTGTACAAACCTAAAAATAGAATATATTATCTCATTAGAAATATACACACCCACTATGGAATCGAACTATACATGTACAATTAGTTTGAGTACCGCACTCTAATCTCTTACCATCATTTAATAAATAGTAGGTACTGATGACGTTAGACGACTAACTTATCACAGCACAGTACAGTATTAGGTCATTACGGGATGGCATCATCAACCACTTTACTCTTAATTTTTTTAGTATAGTGCACTAAAATGATTTTAGTGTTTTCTCAAGATGCGTAGTTGAGTCACTTAATAAGAAATAAAGAAAGACTTTTCTTCTCTAAACATAGCATTATGGTACAAAGACAGCTTTCAACAACTAGTAGTCATCTTTTTCATTTTTGTACTAACATATGATTTTAAAATACTAATCTGAAATCTTATAAAAACCACTTAACGAATTTGTCAAAGGTCATTAAGAAGATTAATTATCTCGATAATAGGTGAAAAACATATTAATTCAAGTACTTAAAAAGTACACATGATAGCGTACAAGGTTCAATCTAACATTCTAACGCTTGCGCCATCTCAATAAATTTCTACATTTATGAGAACATAAAATGTGATTCTAATTCAATAGTATACCAGTAAAGCTGAAGTGTAAAAATATAAAAAATAAATGAATAAATAAAATCAAAGTCGTGTTAAAATATAGTAAAGAATTAAAAAATATTGCTTTCTAGTAAATGAACAAAACATTTTTTTTTTACATTGTCATATTCGTTCAGAGAAAGTATTGTGATGGCGTAAAAACTGGATTTTGATGGATTTATACGTTTTGCTGTTTCTTGAGTCCAAAAAAGTGGTTTTTAAATACGTCCGCGTCGGTATATCGCGTGTTCTCTGTGCAGACAACAGACGTTGAGTGGAACCTAAATAAGAGGGCCGATTTAGATTAAATTTGACATGTAGGTTTAAATGAAAGATTATGAAAAAACGGGAAAAAATATATAAATTTATCGAAAACAGTTCCGTTGATTTTGATTTTAAAAAATTATAAAATGTAGTCCATTTATGAACGACTCTAACCGAAGCCGATTTCCCGGAAAAAATCTAGTTCCGGATTAATAGCTTTAAACGTGGATGGTGAGAGGCCAGGTTCGATTCCCCGCTAGAGATCAGTTTTTTTATAGTAAATTTTGAAAAGAAAAAAAAATTTAATTAAATGTAACTAAAAAAAAAAAACTGAAAACAACTAATAGATAGAACAATATATGTTATGTTCTCGTATATGAAAAAGTCTTTTTAGACCGGATTTTATTAAATAATCTAAATGGAATTTTAATTAAATGTGATTTTTTTTAAAAAAAATAATTATTAATGACGCAAAAAGTCTTAACATAAAAAAACCGACAATTTATCTTTCAGGTGTTTAGGTTTTTAATGTAATTTTTGTACTAACATATGATTTTAAAATACTAATCTGAAATCTTATAAAAACCACTTAACGAATTTGTCAAAGGTCATTAAGAAGATTAATTATCTCGATAATAGGTGAAAAACATATTAATTCAAGTACTTAAAAAGTACACATGATAGCGTACAAGGTTCATATAGTACGTAGATATGATAACGATAAAGGATTACACGGGAAATCAAATTCGTTTAATGTAACAATTAGATAAGATTACAAAAAATATTTTGATATTTATATAAACATCCGCGTCTTGATCAGTCTTATTCAATTTAAATAGCTCAAGTCAAGAAAATCTCAGCTTTAAATTTATAAATTGCTGTTGCTTGAAAAGGATGAAGCAGTTACTTGTTTCTTTGTTTTTATCTGCTATAATTGTACAGGTAAGGTTTATTTATTTATTTGTTTATTTATGTATTTGTTTATTTATTTGTTTATTTATTTGTTTATTTATTTGTTTATTTATTTATTTTTTATGGAATGATTAAAAATACAAATTAGTTTATTGTCAAATTAGAATTGCTTTGATGAATTTAATTTTTGTTACATCTTATACGTCATAATCAATTTTATATTAGCTCATTACATGTGAATAGGATTAGCCTCTTTGGATGAAAAAAACAAGTAAGGCGAGCTTCACGTAAGTACGTGAGGCGATAATCGCCGGTTTCTGTACGATTGAGTGTAATAGTTGCATATTCTTTTTCTACACTTTAAGACCTTTAAATTGATGTATAACATGCCATGGTAACTAAAAGAACTTTTTTTTAGTCACCCGCCATATTGGCCGGGCCGCCATCTTGGAAATATTAAGTGTAAAAACTCCAAAATTTGTCCAGTTGTCTAAAATGGCGAGATGTACCTGTGTGCCTATTTTCATGTTTCTAGCTATAGTAGTTTATGAATTGAAACAAGCCAACGGACGGACAGACAGACAGACAGAGCCATTATAAAAGGTTTCTTTTTTACTTTGTACAAACCTAAAAATAGAANGTCGCTAAATTTTTAACATGTGTGGGTAGGTACAAGACATATACATGCCAAATTTCAATTTCAAAGACATCGGACAAAAGGTGTAGCCGTGAGAGCATGTGACGGACGGACGGACAGACAGACACACGCGCAAAAATATAAGGGTCCTTGGCTTTTGCCTACGGACCCTAAAAAACTGTAAAAGAACCAAAATTAAAACTACTACCTAATTTGTACAAGATGGATTAGATCTAATCTGGATTAGAGCAAAAACTTACTGGGTCAGCGGGAGACTAGGCTAAATCTATGATCTCTTAAATTTTTACGTAAGACTTATATTGTACCTAAGGGATTATGTTGGGATTTAATATTTACTTATTAGCTTTTTAATTTTTTTTCTTAATTCAGTGCGTATCATAATTATTTTAAATATAACAACTGATAATCAAGTAGGAATATAGGTATCCTTGCCCACACGAGTATTGTTTTTAATTCATAAATATAACACCAACAAAGGTTGTTACCGAAAGATAGTAGGTTTAGTTTAAGTTATGGAAGGATCTAAATAAATAATTAATTAGGTCTATCCAGTTTGAGTAAGTATCGACTATAAAGGCCCCCATGCACGATCAAACATTCTGCGCAAACATGTTGTTTGCGCAAACCTGATGTCGTGAAAATTTAGGCCATACACGTCAAACATCATGTTGCGCTAACATCAAACAGCCCTATACACGGTCAAACATTTTGACCGTGTATGGGGGCCTTAATAGATTTATTTGCTTTCCTTAAGAGAGACTAAATTAAAAGAAATAACAAAAAAAATCACTTAACCAAAATATAAAGTCCTGAAAGCGTCGATATTGATTGCCTGGTTTATTACGTATTAATATGATATACATTAATTTTTATTTTTTTTTAGGCAATATCGGTACCTTCACCAGCAGATTTTAATGTAAATACGACAGCCTGCAACAATCTAGCAGCAGACTTGGTAACAGGTGGTGAGCTTGCTGAAAACGCAACTTTGGATGTTTATCATATGGTTCTTAATGTGAGTAACACACTAGCCGGGCTAACAGACTGCATTGGATGGAATCCCATAGACACAGCTAAATGCTACGTCAATGATATTACTAATGTCATTAATACAGTTAGAAGCATCAAGCCAACAATAGTGAGCTACATGAATCAAATCAAAGATACATCGAAGAAGCTTAAACCAGAATTCATGGAGTGTATCGGGAATGGACCAACTGCTCCACCAGCAACCATTCTAAAATAGACGGATTGAAACGGAAATATCTTGTACATGACCAATATTAAAAACTAATTTTAGTTTCTTTAGTTCTTAAAAAATAATTAATTTTAAAAAGAAAACTTAAAGATCTTACCTAAAATAAATAAATCTATAAACCTGATGATGAATTGTTCCTAAATGTAAATGTATATTACTTATACTGTTTTAATCTTGAATTTTCTGAAAAGATATTCACCGTAAATATATTTAGAATAGATATCCGTATATTTCATTTAAACTTTTGTTACGATTATATAGTTTATGTATTTGTATTACCGATATTTATTGGAATGCTTTTCGGATACAGCGTGTATATCTCTAATAAAAAAAAAAATTATATGAAAATAAACATGTATTGTTAAAACGTGTTATGCAATTGATTTTTATAGTGTTTTATAATAAATAATAATAACATTGATGCATTCTAATGATTAAAACCTTCTGTTAGGCAATTATGGCATAATTTATGCCAATAATTAAGGGCGATACTAGAGGCTCAAAAGTGTAATGAATGGTATTTGGGAAATAAGAAAGTATTTGAAAAGGAGGGAAAAGTGAAAGCACTACTTTAAAACGCATTCAAAGAGGCGGCATTTTCAAACAACGTGAGTAACTATGTATTAGAATTTGAGAATGTTCTAAAGCCTAATCCACACTAGTAGACATGTTGCGCGATTTTGGTCTCTGAGATGGTGTCTAGCGATTTGTCTATAGATATCGGTTAGGACATGGCCTAGGGCCTAGAAAATCGGTGTCTATGCCCTATTGCTAGACCAAAATCAAGAATAACTTACGAACTTGCGGTAACAACTTACCGCACGAAACCGCGGTAAATTTATATATATTACAAAAATT
>KZ651161.1:673415-686531 GCA_001010745.2 Gerris buenoi | reverse complement strand
AAAAATAATTTTGGAATAGTATTTTAAAGAAATTATAAAGAATTCTTTTATCATGTATAGTCGAAATTTGAACCGGTTTACTCATGTACGATTTTAGGAAATTGTACTTTCTAGGTACAGTGTACATTTCTGAACAAAAGGTAATATTCTAATTCTTCATTTAAGAACATGCAGGAGATATTATGAAGAGTGACTTTTCTTCGAAAATTGGCATTTTTTTGCATTTACACGTATAGGCAACTCAATCCGTGGACATACTGTATAGTTAAGGTACCTTCTTAAATCGCAATTATTAATGAGCCCTCCATAACTCACAATGCGTTGTAAGCCATTATACTTTTCTTTTTCTCAACCCATCATATCAAAAGAAAATCTGAAACAACAATTAAAAAACTAAAAAATGTAAAAACATGTTGTGATTTAAACAGCATGCATTATTTAAGTTTAATTTGTCCATTAATATAACTTAAAAAAATTAAATTCGTTAGAAAGGTTCTTTTGAACCATTGAACTACCTTTATAATCTCTTACTAAAAACAATATAATATATTTATACATATTAATATTTTTACATTATAGTTATTTATTGGTGATGAGCGCAGTTAATTTTGACATCGAGGAATTATTTTCATTAAAACACCAGAATTGTCAAAGAAATAGAAATTTACCAAATGCAAAAAAGCCAAACTATTATCCTGCAAGTAAAGTCCTAATGGTGCAGACCCTGCAATTTAACTTCTACAATACTTTTTAGCTTAATTTTATTAATAAAATCACTATAGTCTTTTAGAAAAAAATGTTTATTATGTATATAGGAGTAATAACAAGAAATCGATCCAATGAACTCATGAATTCCAGAGGAGTGGCCTGCGCGCTCACCAGATTTGAGTATTTGTGACTTTTTTTCTTTAGGTATAGGAAAAGTTTTTAAACATCGTCCACACACCCTAGAAATACTTAAGAAATAAGGAGGAAAGAATCAGGGAGGAAGTTACGGCTATACCCATACCCATCCAAATGTGCCAACAAGCGGTTGAAAACTTCCGGAATCGCCTTCAAGAATGCATCGCGGCTGACGGCTGTCATATCACTGATGACATCTTAAAATTTAATGTAAAAAACTAGATCGTCTACTGTGTCGAACAATATAACCTTGATAACACAATATAAGTTGATATTTTTTTTGTTCTGCATCCCTTTAAAACCGATTCATATCTTTTGCACCCGCTAGATGTTTTACACAATTAAATTCAGCCTGATTTAATTTAATACTATAAAATAATTTAATACACCATCAACTATTTTAATTAAGTAAAAAAAACAACTGCAAACGGTTGTATGCAACATGTTTAACCCAAATTGGGCATAATAGTACAAATATTCAATGTTTAGCGTGTTGATGGTTTGACATATTTTAATATGTCAAACCATTCAGTGTGCTTCTCTTCCAGACAAGGATTATGAATATTTAGAACCAGAAGGTAATTTTTTTTCTAAATGCCAGTCTTATTTAAAAGAGAAGATGTGGAACTTATCCACCTAGTTCAAACATTTAGGAAAGAAGCAGTCAAGCCAATAGTGGTCTGGTTTCTATCCATTGCAATAATTTAAGTGATGAATGCATACGACAGACAGACGTAGGGAAAAAAATGACAGAAAATAAACTTTTCCAGAGATCAAGAACTGTATCTATTGATGGAGTGTAGGTAAGTTCTCCACAATAATTAGAACTAGAGGATTCAAATTGCTTGGTTTAATGATCATATAAGAGGGAACGAAAGTTCTGTGGAGAATAAAATTTATTTATTAAATGTTTTTAACCCACTATTAATCCAGTCTGCAAGACTAAAAAAAAGAGGCTTCACCTCAATACTTGATAAGTCAAGACCGATATTGATGATTTTTTTTTTTTTTTATTCTTCACCTTGATTAGAGTTAAAGATGTTAATAATTTTTATTAAGATTCCTTTATATTTGCGGCGGCCCCTAAGCATCATTTTAATTTTAGTTATTTTTACTACCTATATACCTTGTTTTTCTTTTTTTTTATTGTTTACCTTTACTATTAAAACCAGTATTTTTCCGAAAACAACTCAAGATCGTGCATAATTTCTCTTAGATATATTATATTATATAAGCTCGCCTAATTGGTGGACCCCGAAGTTTATATTTTGGTGAGTAAATAATTTTTTTTTATCAAACTTCCTAAGTGAAATTCACACCAACATTGAAAATTTGATACTACATTTAACTCAGGACCGATCAGAAGTCTGGATCGCTTATCAGCTTGAACGAATAGGGCTTTATGAACTCAACGCATGTCAACACAAATACAATCCATTTTCATGTTCTTCGTCATCACATAAAAACATCGCCCTGTGTGAAACGGGCCTTAAAGTATGCGCAATAGGTCGCGAGGAAGCTATGTGCCACACTAATTAGCAGACTTTTTTATTCTTAATTTAGATATTAAAACATCCTTCACCTTTTATTAGCTGATGACATCGCGATTTTAAGTGATAGTATTCAGTTTTTACAGTATATGATCGACCGGCTTGAGGCCTACTTAAATAAGTGGAATCTGCTTTTTAATATGGAAAAATCAAAAATAATTATATTTAAACAAGGAGGAAAAATGAAAAATTTAGAGCGTTGGGCATTCGGAGGGAATGAGATCGCTGTTGTTAAAAATTATAAGTACCTACCTAAGCTAGGCGTAACACTGACATCGAACCTAAACTTCAATTTGCATTTACAACACAAGTTACTTCTTCGAAATGTGTTCTATTAATACTGCGTGGAAGANAAAATCAAAAATAATTATATTTAAACAAGGAGGAAAAATGAAAAATTTAGAGCGTTGGGCATTCGGAGGGAATGAGATCGCTGTTGTTAAAAATTATAAGTACCTACCTAACCTAGGCGTAACACTGACATCGAACCTAAACTTCAATTTGCATTTACAACACAAGTTACTATTCGAAATGTGTTCTATTAATACTGCGTGGAAGAATGTGCTGAATCGTAAAGAAGTCAATTTTTTATAAAGTTTACAAAGCCTTACAACACACCAAACTATGTTATGCACAAAGAAACTGGTCTACTACCTATCTTCTATTTTACTCTCAAATTACACATTAAGTTCTGAGCAAAGTTTTTGAGATGGGTGAGGAAAGGCTCTCCCTTCAACTGTCTAAAATTATGCGTGTCAGAAAGCTGTCTTGGTTCAAATTATGGCCGGCAAGAGGTGAAGAAATTAATACAAGGTTCGAGGGAGGCTTTGAAAACAGGCGTGAATGGATTAAGATTATGAAGTGGTTGGAAAGGGCAGAAAGTAATTTTTTTCAACGAGGGCAATGAGAGGATAAACCAGGCCCAGCACCATTTAATATATAAAGATTTAGACCATAGTGTCACCGCCAACTACATACGATCAGACCTTGACTACGACTCCCAAAGAATGATATTGCTGGCCAGAAGTGAAATGATTAATATAAATTCAAAACCATGGATAAGGGATAAAAATTTTAACTGAGACATTTGTAGGGAGAATAGAAGAGAAGATTATGTACACTTCGTAGGAAACTACGTTCAAAAACATAGGCAACGATACCTAGGTGAGCAATATATACCTAGAGAAGAGGTGCATATAGAAATATTATACTTCATTTTTTTAGGTCTTTAGGGATATTGAATTAAAAAACAACTATTTTTTAATTATAATATTTTTTTAAAAAAGCTATATTTCGCCCAAAAATCTGGGCATCATCAGGCCTTATCTGAATATTAAAAGAGTTGTTACATGAAATCTTTCTTGTGAATGAAAAATGTAAAACAAGCTTGATGAGTAACCTACACGCTTACATAGTTTCTCAGTTACTCACACAGTAACTGAATGAATGGTTAATGTAATGAAGATGTCGAAATCAGGTTGGCGTCACTGCTTTTACGACCATGTTTATCTATGTTTATAACCTGCATCTAAGTAACCTTCTATTTGAGTTTAATTCCAATTCTTATTTGTTTTTAATACTGAATCTCTAATATCTGCTATTAAAAGTGTTAATAATTATTGTTATTTATTAAAATAATAAATAAAAACTCTGCAATGAACAAAAATATGTATTTACTTCCTACAGGAGATAAAATATTGTATGTACCTCGTGAGTAAAGTGTCATTATTCCCTTCGCGATTAGCTAATTAGCGTTATACCCTTGGCTACGCCTCGGGAATTAAAAAGTCTAATTCCCTCGGCTTCGCCTCGGGATTTAGGGACACGATTCCTGCGGCTTCGCCTTAAGAATAAACTTTTTCGCTCAGGGAATAATGGCTTACTTTACTCCCTAGGTGCATAAATAACTATTNCCTGAAAACCGCATTTTTCTATCTCTCATGGTTCCGGAGATATTTTGTTACTCTATATTAGCTGGGGCACCCTGTATACATATATATAGAGAGTCCCAAGACAAGCTCCTACTTGTTGTTAAACCTCAAATAATTGCAAGATAAAAAAAATTATTTATTACATCTTCTTTTTAATCTCATTGGTTTAATTGTTTCAATTTTATTTTATTCTATTCGTATAAGAGATTTATGTATTTAGCATGTACTGTACTGTAAGTCTTTTATTTATTATTACGTAATTATTATTTTAGATACTTGTATATCCGCCATCAACTGCAGCCGAAGGCTTTTAGTCACGCTTTTTGATATTTTTATTATTATTTCTTTGTTTATTTTGTCTTTATCTGTTTGTTCATTTGTTTATTTAATTGTTTATTCATTTATTTTATTGATTTTTAAATATTCTTTCAATCCGTTTCAAGGTGAAATCTCAAAATTGAGATTTCACAAAATTGAGAATTGACAAAATGGTTTTAGTGGCAGTGAATCCACTGTGTAGGGAGAAAATATGTGATATCTATTTATATATATATCCCGATTTATTGCCTTCATAATAAATTCCATACTGAAAAGAGGGATCCACTAGAGATCTAAAGACCTACTTGAGGGATCTAAACAGGAATCAACAGAATTATACAAAAATATATGTTAAATAAGACATCTATGAGAAAGGAAGTTCGCTTTTATTGCATAGTAAATAAATATAATTACATATAATACAATAATTATTTTTTTATGAGAATAAATACTATTATTACTTTTTTAAATCATATTTTACAGATATAGTACAAAAGGGATAAATTTAAAATTTAAAAGGTGTAATTTATTTGGTCATAGGTTTTACCAAAAGTGCCACCATGGTTTTTTCGTGGTGGTAACTGGCGCTGGTGTAGAATTGGCAGAAGGTGGATTTGTACGTTTAGGAGTAGATGCAGTAGTAGTTGTCGCAGTCGTTGTTGTGGTTGTAGGCACAGCCGTTGTTGAGGTTGTAGGCTTAGCCGTTGTTGTGGTTGTAGGACCAGTCGTTGTTGTGGTTGTAGGACCAGCCGTTGGAGGCTGAGGCGCATCACCAATGCAAGTTAAGAATTGATCTTCAACTTTCAAGGCTAATTTAGTTACAATATTTTGGTAGAATTTAATGAGAGGTTTAATACTTTCAATCTCGTCTTTAATTGTTGCAATGTTACTTAAGTAGCATTTAACAGCCTCATAAGGGTTCCAAGAACTACAATTGGAACTTAATGCATTGAAACTGTTGCTCACGTTCATGACAATTTCGTAGGCAGTCGTAGAAATGTTGTAAGCCAAGTGTGTTGAATTTTCTAACGTTGTACCGAATTCCATACAAGCTGAGAAGTTAAGATTAAATAGACTGACTGTTTCAATCTGAAAATAAATTAAATTATTGTAGTTAAATCAATTTTACAATACAAAGCGAGTACCCTTCTAGTTTCTTGTCAATAGTTTTCAAAAATTTATTTTGATAAAAGTTGTCTGTAATTTCATTTTTAGAAATAATATAGGTTAGTCTTACTTATTTACATTCCAAACATTACCATGAAACTTATATTATAATCTCGTATTGACACCTTATATCTTAACCCTGATGATGTAAATATATTTTATCTACGATTGATACGAAATATAAACATTGTATCTCTGTTTAGATGCGTAGAAAGTGATTCATTACGTACTTACATTCATTGCGCATGCGTGTTCATAAATTTGAAGAATTCCTCTTTTTTCCGCCCTAGGGCGGTAAAAAAAGAAGAATTTACATTTAATAAAACCAATTTGATGTTTGTTTAATAAAATTAACTGTTTACATCGAGTTTTTTTGTGAAAATCAATGTGTGATAAGTGATTATGACGAAAATGAGGAAAATAAATACGAATATAATTAATTCGGCACAAAATTTAAAAAAAAAACATCATCATTTCATTTTCATTGAAATTAATGAATTAATTTCATCTTTATCTAAAGAAAAAAACGAACTTACATGCAGGAATATTTTTTTTTTTCTCAATTTATTATTAAAATTCAACAATCGCAGATAAAGTACGGTACGCAACTCGTGCAAAAACGGCATTTTGCATTGCTCGTGTGGTTTTACTACCCTCGCTGTCGCTCAGAATGCTAACTCCACACCGCATGCAAACTGCTACTTTTCGCACTAGACGCGTAATATTTACGAAACTAGTTGGTAAACAAGTTTTTTTCTTTAGTTAGTACCTCACTAACTCTGTCATATCAATTCTTTAACGGTTGCTAACTTTAATTTAAATATGTATAGGTAAGTAGATAAAAATAGTAAAGAACCGTAAAACTTTTGTCAGTTCAATTAATGCATGGAAATACAACAATAAATACTTTGGAGCAATCAGGATTATTTGAATTCACATTTATTTGATGACGATTTCCATATTTAGAATACGTATCTTCCCATCTACCGTCTTATTTTTTATTTTATTTCTAACCTGGGCGCGGAGATATGTTAAAGGAAATTTAATCTTACAATTTAATTTCTTATTCTAAGACATATATATATCTTTCATTTAAAAAAATTAAATAATGTATTATAAAAGGTATAAAAGAAGGTAAAATAAGAGATACCTCAGACTGTCGAATCTGGTAAGCAATAAATCTGTCTTCGATTTGCTTAGCACCGGTCACAATAGGTTCAACCAGATCATTTAACTCTTGCTCCAAATTTGCCTTCATTTTTTCAATAGTTAGTTCAACATTTTGAACTACGCCTCCGGAAATACCCTGCAAAAAAAATATAGATAACTTCTATTGATCTAGTTTAAAATTTTAGCATCATCAAAAAAGTTTTTATAACTAAAAGAGAAGTCATCTTCCTAACAGAGAAGTCATAGTCCTTCTTAGTTCTGCAAGGGAGAGATTAGTTAGGTTCCTTAATAAATCAGAATTTGATGATGCGATTAAACTAGTTTTTCCCAGAACTAAGTATGTTAGTCTAATGTTTCCGTCTTTTTAATTTATTTTATTTTATTTTTTTAAATTACCAACATTGAATTTGTATTAATAATAATTATTAAAATCCCTGTTTATTCATTACTACATAGTACGTATTAAAAAATTCAACTATTCATTCATAAATATCATTATTAAGTATCATGTTAATTTTTCTCTCGGATCATTCAGATGAGCTGCCACGCCCTTCTTCTGTTGAGTATTGTAAACCATTTGAGAAAGTAGAGCAACCCGGACCTTTTATGAATCATTATGAGTTGGAAATTTTTATAGATTAGCCACTACGCCTTACATACACAAGATTTCAAAGTGCTCTAGCGCCTAAACTCTTCGTTTGAGGAGAAAACTTAAGAGACATTAATCTTATGCAATTTATTTCTTTGTCATGAGTCACTTTTTTCTGAAAGTTTGTAGTTTTTAGTTCTGAGCAAACCCCAAAAATAAAAAAAGTGGTTCAAATAAAAAAATGATTTCTTAATGTATTTCTTTTTTAAATACTATTATTTATCTTCTGCTTTAAGATACCAGACGATTTATGCATAAATAATATAAAATAGCTTAAAAAATTATAAAACCAACTTAAATTTTTATATAAATTATATAAAATTAAAATANAAAAAAAAAAAATATTATATTTAAGTATATAATATAATTACTTACCTGCAGGTAAAACGCTGATAAACATATAGTAAGAATTAAGAACTTCATTTTAGCAATTCAAGCTGATTTCTGATCACAAAATGGGCTAAAACTGTAAAATTTATCGATCATAAAGCCGTGTTTCAGTAATTAAACAAAAGAGGGGAAATTATTATCTTATCTTTAACATTTATACATTGATTAAAAAAACAAAAGCCTGCCAGCCTGTATGAAAACACTTGTTTTATACATGAATTGTAATACGAAATATGTCAGCATAGTGATGTCATATATTGATTACCTGATACACTCAGTGAATTACCAACGTTTTCTTAAATATTATACAAGAGGTTAGGCACGTAATACTTCAAAAATACTCTAAATACATAATACACACATTTAGATGAGCATATACCTTATCTATAACTGTTTTTTGCCAAAAAAAAAAGCTGTTCAGCAGGGCTCAAAACGTGAAAAAATATAAACAATGCATGTATTTTAGACTGGATTTGGATTCTATTGCTAAGAATATTTTGTCTATTAAATTTGTTTTCCCTAAAATTCATTAGTTTAGCTGTAAATTGGATTTAAAGTTTCAATTTTTGCAGGTTCAGTGCTCTCCAGACGGCAAACTAATGCTCGGAGCAAAAATTTCCAAGATCAAAAAATTCTTAGTTCTAGCCAGAGAATCCAAATCTAGTCAAACAAATATGGCTTCTTAAATCACATTTTTTAAAAAATTATGTAAACTGCACACACTTTTGCTGACCATAGAAAAGGTTTAATATTTATTCTAAAAGCGCATTTATGGCCATTATCGAACCCTGAAAACCGCATTTTTCTATCTCTCATGGTTCCGGAGATATTTTGTTACTCTATATTAGCTGGGGCACCCTGTATACATATATATAGAGAGTCCCAAGACAAGCTCCTACTTGTTGTTAAACCTCAAATAATTGCAAGATAAAAAAAAAACTTTTTATATACTACGTTATTGAATTTTCTGTCATAAATCATAAATTTGAAACCAGTCATAATGAAGATAGAATATGGGATATTCCAAAACAAATAATATAACTTGCGGTTTTTTTCCGAACGAACTTTCCATACAGCACAATTTGCTGAAAACGAATTAAATTTTTCTGAAAGATGGATAAAAGTATAAAATAATGCATTGTCATCGTGTTTTGAGCTATTCTAAAAGTTTCAAAAGTCTAACTACTCGGGAAGTTAGTAAAAATCTATTGCAAGATTTATACTGGACAAACAAACAAACAAGAAAGCAAGCTAATAAAAACGTGGTAATAAAAATGATAAAATTTTCTGATTTCTTGTACAGATTATTAACTTAATAATAATTAACTGAACACAATTAAAATTAATTATCAAGAGTATACCACCCTTGTTTTTTGGTAGTATCAAAAAAATGATTGAAAAGTGATTTAGAATTGCAAAAATATTAGGGGAAGGTCGTGTAGTATCGGACACTTAAGCTTTTCTAAAATTTTTGGATTTTTTAATGAACTAATTTGGTCATACTATGTGCCAAAGGATACTTAAATATGTTGTACATTGTACAAGCACCCATAACAGCAATAATCCCTAGCATTTTTTTTCCTCCTTTCTGATGTAATTTAAAAAGGCCTTCATTTTTACCTATACAAAATATTGGAGGGTTAATTATCAGACATAATAAAATACAATTATTTAGAATTTTGTTTTTATTAATTTCGTTAAACAAGTTTAATATATATTATTTATTTGCATGATATATTTATTTTTTATAGTTTTAAATAACATTTCTGTCTGATATTTTCACTTTACTCTTAAAATTTCCTTTTTCTGCGATTTAATTTTTTCAACAGCTTTTTAGCTTTTGCAATCTTTCATAATATGAAAGATTGCAAAAGCTAAAAAGAAGAGATATTATCTCTTCTTCTTATTTTTTTAAAGATATTTGAGAAAAATATTTTTTTAAATTAAATTTGTTTAGTGTAACCAACTTCGGCACTGCTACGAAGTGTTAAAGATCACCAAATCTATTTTATCATAAAACGTTGTAAAAAGATGAAGTAACGTAGAAAAAAAAATTATGAATACAAAATTTGTAGAAAATGTTATCCTCTGCAATATTGATATTAACTACGTTTTCTCTCTGATGCATAGGAACAGAGCTATTACGTATAATAAGAAGAATGTCTGACAAGTCTACATTATTCCGATATCACTCTTCTCGCACAAGGTTTTTTTATCTGCAAACTTGGATGTTTACTAGTGGCATGGGTCCATACAACATGTCCAAAAATTTTTGATACAACGCCATTTGTTAGGAAAATTGGAAAGCAATTTTATAAAAAATAAAAATAAATAAAAAATGTTTGTCCGATATAACCCTCCATGAGCTTGTCCGATATAAGCCGACTAAAACCCTTTGGAAAATTGGGCTATCGACAATCTATTACTAATCCCATATCAGATTTAATGCTTAAAAGATTAATTAAAGGTTACACTTTGTTATCAATACCCTTAAGAATTTAAATTTACTTGCCTTTAGGCAAAATTCAGTACTCTGAAGTTATCTTCGTACACAAGAAAAAACTATAAAAACAGATACACTCAAATTAGTTGATACCATTAAAACAAACCAATCTAGTAATAGCGCCCGCTTATTTCTGCTGGTTTCCCACCTCAGTAAAAGTCAGAGTCAGTGCCTTACCATTGGTAAAAGCACGAAACACCGCTTGTCCGATATAACCCGCTGTCCGATAATACCCGACCTTCCCCTAGTTATTTTATTAAAATAACTCAACACAATCAAATAAATCACTTTCAATCAAGTAATAAGCTAATACATACCTATTAGGGAAATTTTATGTTTAGCATTACAAGTTTTAATCATTAAAGTAGTAATAAGTAACATTATCCTTTTTTTTATCTATATAATAATTTAAGTAGACAGGTAGTTTAAATAAAGCCATTAGGCCTAAACCACAGCTGGAATAGGGCTGGGAATAGTCAGTACTTTGATAAAATTTTGTGGTTTTATTTCTAGTGTGCTCACACTTCTACTCCTACTCCCCTTTCACATATATAAACAACGTTACAGATAGAAAAGTTTAACAACTCAATGTCAGTGGTGGCGTGTTTTTATATAAGTTCACAGTTCACAATATAATGTCCTCTTCTAAGAATGTTAGAAAATCGTAGCTACAGCCAGTGCCAAACGAGAGTTAGTGCGTTGATAGCGCGGGAAAAACTAGCAAATGGGGTGGGGAGCCAAATGAGAGCTCAAGATTTGCCCTCGGGATAACCATATATGAAGGTAAATGTAGTGGCTTTATTTTTTCCCTCATAGCTTGGCCAATCTGTGTGTCACTTGATTTCCGCGCTGTCAAAGCACAAACTTTTGTTCGGCACAGACTGTAATGGCTATTTTTCTATCATTCTTTGAAAATAAATTATTTTATATGATCACAAATAAAAAGGAAATCAATTTATGTATATGATTATTATTTTAAACATTATCATTAATTATGAAATGATAAAGAAAAATTTTCCCAAAAATTATTTGTAAAGTTATAAAGACGTTATGATGAGGAAGAAGCTGTACAGCATTAAACTGAATAAAACACCGCAAGATTTGGTCTTATCATCATCTAGATATGTTTTTTGGGGGGTTTCCTTACAGAAACAAAAGACGTAAATCTTACATAAAAAAAAAATCCTTCAGAAGATTCTCAATTTAGTGCACTAAATTGGATTAGTAAGTTGGACAGTCTCTAGGTATTTTATAATTAACATTTATTTTATTTTAAATGATTTTTTTTATATCATTTTATACGTAATATATTTTTCGGGTAACAGAATGATGACTTTCCTGTTTACCTCTTGTTTATAGACTTTGAGAAGGCGTTCGACAGTGTCAAGAAGGAGTACATAGTCCAAGCGCTCAGAAATAATATGATAGAGGATGATTATATAGAGATAATAGAGTTTATTTACAATAATGCCCAACTTAAAATAGAATTAGGTAATGAAGAAAAGTATCTCAAGATCGAAAGAGGGCTAAGACAGGGTGACGTACCTTCGGCCAAAATATTTACTGCGGTACTTGAAAATGTATTTAAACAGCTGGAATGGGATCAGTTCGGTATTAAAATTAACGGAGAATTCCTTAATAAAATAAAGTTTGCCGACGACGTTCTGCTTGTGGGAAAGACAGAAACAGAAATAATACAAATGTTAGGAAGTCTGAATGAGGAAGCTAGAAAAGTAGGATTAAAAATCAATTTAGAGAAAACTAAAATCATGGCAATAAATAATGTAAATGAGGTGAAAATTAACATGAATGGGGTAGAAATAGAAGAAGTGAACGACTTTGTATATTTAGGACAGTTAGTATCTAAAATAGACAGTATGGATAAAGAGATAGGCAGAAGAATCGGACTGGCATGGAAAGCATATAACAAATATAGGAAGTTATTTAGATCGGAAGTTAAAATAGAAGAGAAGAAAAAGTTGTGGGAGAGTGTGGTCAAACCTGTGTTAATGTACGCATGTGAGACGTGGACTATGACTGATAAAATTCTGAATAGATTGAGGGTTACTGTTAGAAGAATGGAGAGGAGCATGCTCCGCATAGGTAGAAGAGAGAGGAAAAGTAATGTTTGGATTAGGAACTCAACAGGTTTTGACGACATAGGTAAGCTAGTTCAGGAGAAAAAATGGAGATGGGCAGGCCACATGATAAGAAGTGAAGACGGAAGATGGAGTAGTAAAATAATAGACTGGTGTCCTATGGATATGAAAAGAAGAAGAGGAAGACCCAGGGCTAGATGGGACGAGGAGATGAGAAGGTGCTGTGGAGGTGTGCTATGGAAGAGAGTGGCTAGGGAGAGAACAGAGTGGAGGAGAATGAGCAGTGTTTATGTTCAGGCCTGGCTTAAACCAGAATAAGTCGCCTCATTTGATCAGGACGAGTTAACTTAACTAATAGATATTTTTGCTAAATTTATTATTTATTATTTAGTTTTTACAAAGTTATGTTTGGTGTTTTGTTATTATTATATTATGT
>KZ651161.1:636684-647445 GCA_001010745.2 Gerris buenoi | reverse complement strand
TCGGCACGTTCGGTTCGGCATGGCGTCCACATTACTTTAGTAGTGTGGACGATCAGTGCCGAACCCCCACTCTCACGAATACCCCCAGCACACGAGTACCCCCACTCTAGTAGAAAATAGTCGGCGAACCCCACTTTATGATACTATCTGTCGACTGAAGCCGATCGGCACGTCCACACTATATACTTTGTTTCGGCTCGCTCCGGCTTTCTTTGATCCGGACCGAGCCAATTCGGGTTGGGTTCAGCACGCTTCGGTACGGTTTTCGGCACGTCGGCAAAGCCGAACGCCACGTCCACACTAATTCGGCTCTGCCGTTCGGCTCAAGCCGAATCATGCCTATCGGCATAGTGTGGACGCGCCTTTTAGAATGCTGATGGGGAAACACGCCAGATGGATAACACGGGGCTGGCGTGTTTCTCGATCAGCTGTTTTCGAACCACTGCTTTCAATCTTCTGGTTGAATAAGCCCTTGGGCAGGCCAAAGCTTTAACAGGCTGTTTCGATACGCTTAATTATTAATTATAAAGAAGTACTCCTAAAGATGACTAATCTTTTCGTTGCAGATGAAAATGAGTTTAATGAAAATGAACTCCAAGACAACTCAGTGCAAGGAATTCAAAGCTACTTTGAAGAAAGTCGAAGCCATCGTTCAGAAAATGAATATCCCATTGTACAAAACTTCGCTCAAAATCAAACAAGACATCTTAGATATACATGAGGAATGCTCAAAAACCAAAGACAGCCTTGTTGATAAAATGCAGTGTGAACAACAACACTCTGGTACCATAATAAAGGATATGCAAGCCATGCAGCCCATTATTGTCAACAACATGAAGGAGATTGGAGACCTTTCTAAGACTGTAATCGATCAGTTTCAGCAATGTGTGGATAGTCAACTTAAAAATACTGCTAAATCACAGACAAACACTTAAGCGCACCCAAAAGAAAAATTTTGTACATTAAAACCTTTCAAACTTTTCTCAAAAAAACCTTTTTCATCCCTTTATTAATGTAGGTTACTTAGCAATCAAATGAGAACTTATCTTACTTATAATTTAGCTTATTTTATAATTGCCAAATAAAATTATTAAAAACAGGATCCACAAAAAGTTAACTCAACCAATTAATTCAGCCAGAATTACAACTTTGGCTCTAACAATAAAGAAATAAATCAAGTTGATTTTTCTAATTTTATTTAGTAGTAAAATAAGCAAAAAAAAAAAACTAGAACAGGAATTAAGTAGTCCTTCTATATTCTTCGTTTAAATAACAAGTTTTACCAACATAAATTACAAAGATTAAACTTGGTTTCCCAAATATGAAGTACGAGTTTATAAATGTAAATTTAATCCCAACAAAAACACTAGTGTAAAAAAAATAAGCCAAGTCTCCCCACTGTCCGAGTAAGTTCTACTAGATCTAATTTATCCAGTGCAAGTACACGATGTTTGTCTATCCCTCTCTCTATTCTCTTTCCCAATTCACTCTACAAGTTTTTAAAAAAATGATATGTAGAGTGTATACCTAGGTACATATATCAAAATAAATGAAATAGAAATTAATTTCTATTTTTCAATAATAATTATTGTGTGGAGTTTTAAGCGCATCAGCCGGACTATATCAAAATATAATAAACTTAATTTAATGTACACGTTAACGTTACTTCAACCTTATATTTGTTAATGTTTTTAAAAAAATTACGATGCTTGATTTACGTTTTTAAACTTGGAAACAGCAGGTATGTACATTAGAGATAAAAAAAAACTAATACAACAAAAAAAATCAACTAAATAAAGAATTATTATAAATAAATAATGAGAGGAAATGTCGAAATATCGCATTCAAAAATGTGTTGAGAAAAAAAAAATTGAACAATAATAAAATAAGAGAAAAAAAAGTTTATTTTTAAATTAATTTAACTAAGTAACCTAAACGTAAAACTCGCTAACATAAAACATTATGCTTACCTAATGATTACGTAAATTTCCTCTCGTTCTCACGAGATAAGCGATGTCAAAAGTTGCAATGGAAACAAATAAAATGTTTGTTTTTATATGCAATAGATGCTTCATTTGGAGGCGTATAATGAAAAGTACCGGAGTGGAAATTCCCCACATGACTTCCATGAAATGTTGTGGTGTCAATAAGTGAGCAATAGAGAACTCAGTATTTATATAAACCCATTTTTATGGAAGTAAAAACACTAAAATACCAATGTCTCCCAAACCATTTGTCCGATTGTCCTCAAAAATTATAGGTACAATCTACCATATAGGACACATATATACACCAAAAGGAAATTGAAATCAAATAAAGCCTACTGAAGTTATCGTAGACAGACCGATTTCGTGCTCACGTGACAGTAGCTCCGAAACGTCGTGCGCTGCGATGTTCGGTTCTGGCGCCATCAGTTTTTCCGACAAAAGTTCTAAAAAATTATTCCGCAAACCGCATCTCAATACGATGTCTTGAAGCGATGTTATAAAGGTTTAAAGTTCCGTACGAACGTACATACATACATACGTATGCACAGACATACATGGTCTATGAAACGGATTTTAGCTAGGCATCGCGTGGCTCTATCATTGAAGCGAGCGTATAGTAATAAAAAAATATGTATTGAATATTGAAAAAATAGATAATCATGAATCATGATGAGTCGATAGATAACGGGTATAGTAGTAGTACAGCGGCTAGTAGTAAGGGAAACACCCCGCATTCTTACTATTCCTCTAACCACACATCTCCTTTTCAATTATTATAAAATGTATTACTTCACTAAGCAAAAACTACTGCTTGTATTAAGTTGAATTTTTTACATGTCTGTTAAAATTGTACTTTAGACGCTGTATATGAAGTTTTATTAAAATCGTTTCGTTAGAACGCAAGATATCGGTAAAAAGGTTGTTTTCTCTATTTTAAACGTTTAGGTAATTTTAAATTTGAAGCTTACGGTTTCGCGAGCATTGCGCGCGAACTATCGGACGGATTACGCTGCCCAACGAACTTAGCCTGAGTATTAGTAAAAGGAACATGTATACCAAATTTTAACTAAATCGGTCAACTTTTACTCAAGTTATCGTCGGACACGTAAACGTTAGACACAGACAGACAGGCAGAGATGCATATTTCGTTTAATGTAAGAAGCTCGCTTACGCTCGCTCCAATGATATCCCCGGGTTCGAAAGACCCCTCCTTCACAGAGACCTAGACCTCGGAAGCACGTTTTGGAGGGTATCACCATACTTCCATTTTCATGGAAGTAAAAACTGTTTTCCGAACGTATAAAACTTAATTTTTAGAAAATAATTAGGTTTACAATTATTTATTTTATATAACTATAATTTCCGTCCAACAAAGGAAGCGAGGTATTAGTGAAAACCCAATTTTTTGTGACCTTTGACCTTGAATACTTATGGAACCCGGCACGTATTAATAGGGGCCTTTTACATCCTTCTTATAATGCCTACAGAAGGGATTTATTTAGTAGAATAATAGAAATGGAAAGCCTCTCCACTAATTATAAATATGTTTGTTTAACAGAAATAGCTTTCGGCGTCTCGGCCATAGTAAAAAATGAGAGACAAAAAACGGACTCTTTTGCTCATGTGACTCAACGCCGGGTTTATTACCTTACTTTTTACCGGCACTAATGATGGCCGAGAGGCCGAAAGCTAGTTCGGTTAAATAAACATATTTATAATTAGTGGAGAGGCTTTCCATTTCTATTGTCTATTATTCTATTGATATCAACTCCACTTGCGCTCTTAATCTTCTGATTTATTCAGCATATAGGGCCTCTTATTATGCCTAATTTCACTGGACTAGTAGTGGTTTTTAGAGATATTGTGAAAAGCCAGACCCTAAGTAGGTATTTAGATTTTAATATTACATATATAGATTAACAACTATTACATCTCCTTAGTAAATGCTTCTCATGCACCTGAATAATGAGATAACAATTATTTACTCTCCAGGACACTTGACAGTAAACGAGATAATACATAAGATGTATACCAAGAAAAATATGTTAACAAAAAGCTAATCGACCGAACATAGTAATTTATGTAATTATCTCAAAAATTATATTATAGTAATATTCGAAGAAAAAAATCATAATAGTCACTTACAAATTATATTTTCCAAGATATTTTTACATCTTAAATCTTTATTTATTAATTGTAAAAGATAAAATGTATACATTCAAAAGTAATTATACGGAAACAGCTTCAGTTTCACCTAATAATGATAAAGATAATTTATATTATTTATAAATTATGATCAGCAACGTAGATAGTAGAGATAAGGATTTTTTTTGTTTAAGTCTTGTCTACATAAAGGTAAGCAACGTAGGTAGGTATATAAAGGCTAAGTTGAGAGTAAGGCAGTACAGTTCTCCTCAGAGATACACAAATATCATAATCATGAAATATCAGCTGATCCTTCTCTTCATCGCTGTCTCCTCTTTTCAGGTAAGATAAAATATAATTGCCAAGCTGAATAGTATTGCATGCCTTAGATTTATATTAACAAATGTTGGATATAAAAATAACAAAACAACATTGTTGATATTTAAGTTTAATAAGATAGTTAAGAATAAACAATTTAACATTAACAAACTCTGAATTTTAAACTTAAACCTTTGTACAAACTAAAGTTTGTATAAACACAATATTGAATTTTGGTTTAACTACTTTCCATTAAGTATTCTATTAACAATTAAATGTACAACGTTGTAAGTATAGTTAATCTAAAAATATATCTAAAAAATTATATAAATACTTAAATATACTATTTAATGTATTGCTTGAAATACTTAAATATACTATTTAATGTATTGCTTGAAATTCTTAAATATACTATTTAATGTATTGCTTGAAATTCTTAAATCAATACTGTTTTTTTTTTTTTTTTTTTTTTTTTTTTTTTTGCTAAATAAATAAATGAATAAATTTGTTGGGAAATAAACAAATCCTTTTATTATATACTTTTCGAGTTTGATATAGTAGAGTGAATAAGTAAGTTCTAAAACCAATCTTCAAAAAGTTCAATAGAGTAAATGAGGATTATTTTTTTAAACATTTTTATTCTTTATTTATCTTTTATCCTATTTCAGAGGATCTCAGGAGATGAGGGTATAATTGGAAAGGAATTAGCCAACCTAAAGGGAGAAGCTGAGATAATGCTGGAGAAATTTATCCAACCAGTGCTTAGGGAAGGCCAGCACGTCATTGAGGAACTACAAAGGGTAAATGCTACTATTTTTATCACTTATTATTCAATATACTAATTACACTGCTAAATAGTTTTAAAAATATGAGTAAATTATTTAAAGAATGACGTAAGAGCAAGACGAAATAAAAGGCAACGTTACCAAGTTACACTCGACAATTTTATTACATAAAGCCATCGCTCAAGGACTTGCGTATCTTCAGCGATCATTAACAGTCATAAATTGGATTTAATGACGTGTACTCCAACAAAATACTACTTAATAACAATAAGCAATTAAACAACAATTATACTTATAGAATAAAACAATAATAAAGCTTTGAATAATATATTTATCAATTTAACTTTGGAAGATTGCCCTTTACTTCTAATAGTCCCAAAGTCTACTTTTTTATTTACGGTGTTCGTTAAATAACAGAATTAGTGAATAAACACCATAAAATATAAAATTATAAAATGAATTGATACTGTATTATATTTTGATTCTAGATGAAAGCACGCATTGCCAAGCTGAACCCTAACACAACTCAATGTGAGGAATTTGAAGCTACTGTAAAGAATATAACAGATACTGACCAGAACATCATGATAACCATAATTCAAACATCTCTTAAAATCAAACAAGACATCCTCAACGTCGAATCTGAATGCGCTAAGAACGGAACTGTTGTTGAGATCGCTCAATGCATCAAACAAAACATGGCGACCGTCATCCAAGACATTAAAAACCTCAAACCAATCATAATCAAGGATTTGGAACTCATCAAAAGTCTCTCCAAGACTTTAAGAAGTGAGTTCGTCCAGTGTTTGAAAAGTCAAGTGATTACTACAGCTAAACCTGATGTCACAACAACTCAAGTACCAACTGTACCAACAACTGCAAAACCACCAGCAGTGTAGCTAATTTATCTTGTATTCCCTCGGTTTTCTGTACTTAATAAATACATATAAATCAAATAAATGATTATACCATATTATGAGTTTTTTTATATTTATCAGCATGAGCTACTTATGAATTGTCTAATACCTACCTTGTAGTATATCAACTAAGATTACTTCTTTTTAAACAATTTTCAAATTTATCATTACGTTACATAATGAGAAAAAATTATATGATCTTCGTCAGAGACAATGCAACCTAAAAATCAAACCTAGGCGTATTGGAAAACTGCCATGTATGATCATAATGTATAGTTTTCTGGCAGAATAAACAATATCCTCATAAATGCATATTTTTATCATACGAGTATATTATCATACAAAAAGTTATTTTTAACATATAGATCGTCATCTGTGACATAACATTAATTAAATTGAACAGATACTTATAGTTTAAAAATGAAATATCTGTTCCATCGAAATTAATTAGACCCTTTACTTTATATCATTAACAATTATCTGAGTTCCAGAACAAAATATTTGACAGAATGAAATAATTCATCTCTTCATCATATACTTGGATTGCTTTGACTTAAATTTCAATATTTTTATGTTAATATTCACACACTTATCAGAATTATAGTGTCATAATACTGATTTATTATGCTAAATATTGTTTTATATAAGAAACCAAATGTCATATGATGATATAAACCAAACTATAAATTAATTATATGATCTATTATTGAAACCTTAAACCTTGTTTTGACTCACTTGTAAACTGAATTATTGTTTAAAGAGTTTCTAAATGAACAAAAAAAAATTATTAAAATCACTTTAAAATTAACACTTCTATTTCTTCTTGAGTTTTTTTCCTAAAAATATATATTGTCTCTTAAAGATTATCTTATTATATAATCTTTGTAATAGCTATGTTACTAATAGCAATCTTTTGCAAGTAACAAAATAAAATTTAAAAAAAAAGCTCTTAAAGATACAAGAAAAAGACAAATCAATTGACAGAGAGATTAAAAATAAAACAAACAATGATGCTATTTTCTTATTTATGGAATCAATTACTAAATCAATTAAATTAATTAAAATTTGATTAATTGGCCGATAAAATGTAAATGTTTTGTATATTTATTAGAATTTATTATGTAGAACTGATTAAGGTATATAAAAGTAAATTAGAGACGGGTTAGCACACAGCAAGGGTCCGTAGGCAACACTGCATCGTTTAATAAGTCGTATCTATTGATGGTGATTTTTTAAATGCTAAAAAGCCTAGTTTGCACTATCCTATGCGTCTGATATTCTCAAAACACATAAACAAACTTCTGATAAAGTATTTTTGCCATCAAACCGGACTACAAACATATAAATACATCGGAAAGGTCTTCATAATACATAAAAAACTACCTTTTTTGATGGGTACCCATTTTCCCGCCATTTTGTTGATTTAACTTTAAAATTTCAAATTGGAACCTCTATACTGTGATACATATTTGGAAAGGCCTTGAAAAAAGAAAACATTTGCCGCAAACAAGAGTTTTTTATCTTTAGCCGTTTCAAAATGGCGGCCTGTTGAAATTACAAAATTGACATTTTCAATATAACTGATTTCAAGATAACTGCTAAAATAAGGCTTTAAGAGAGAAAAAAATAAGAATAAAATTATCCTATTTTAAACTCAAAAATTCAAAATTGGTTTAAAAAAAATGTTTTAGTAACATCTTCGGTTGCGAGTAAAATGACTATAGTAAGTGCATTGCTATAGCAACCAAATAAAAATAAAAATTTGAAAAATATACCGCTAAAATTTCATTTTTTACCCTAAAATAAGACAAATTTACTGTCGCATTTTTTCCCATAAAACCTTTACTTTGACCGTAATTAAAACGTCAAAAAGGACAATTTTATAATTTCAACAGGCCGCCATTTTGAAACGGCGAAAGATAAAAAGCTCTTGTTTGCGGCGAATGTTTTCTTTTTTCAAGGCCTTTCCAAATATGTATCACAGTATAGGGGTTCCTATTTGAAATTTTAAAGTTGAATCCAATATGGCGGCAACCAAAATGGCGGGAAAATGGGTATCCCCCCATCAAAAAAGGTAGTTTTTTATGCATTATGAAGATAGCAATAAACCGCAGTTTGATATCTCAAATATTAACGGAGATATTAAGCCGTTTCCGAACTTTTGGATCACCCTGTTATAAGGGACCTTACTTTTGCCTATGGACCCTAACGAAAGAAACTAGATTAAGAATGTTCTCAAATAATGTCGTTTTAAATGTATCTACACTGTAATGGCTCACCACAAATACAAGTAGTTCTGTGAACAGTAGTCCTCGCATTCAAAAAAAAAAAAAAAAAAAAAAATCGCTTCGCTCGGTAAACTAGTAATTTTACACAGTAATTCCACAAAAAATACATTACAATTGAATAGCGAGAGTGAAAAGAGGCAGCGATAAAATAATTAGCGATTGTTTTGAAATGTGGAGTGTATACTTCTTAGAATATAAATAAATAATACGGTTTAACCATGTTGTTTTGTTCATGTCATTTTTACTGTGAATTGTTCCACACCGATATAAACAACATTTATCTTGCGAACCAAAAATAAATCGTTTCTACCTATTTAATTTTTAAAAGTTTATTATTTAGAAGGAATATTTCAATTAATCGAATATTATTACTTTTATTTATTTGAAATACTGTAGGGTAGGTACATACTACTATTCTGCCCCATTCATTAGTCATTTATAATTAAGTAATTAAGTATAATTGAGTATAATTAAGTATTAATTAAGTAAATTAGTATAATTAGTAATTAAGTCCATTTATAAAATGACACAATTGATTTTTTTTAATTTTGAAGGGTTCACACTCTGTACTATGGGGATCTGTACCATGCAAGAGGAATTTTAATCTCATGCTATAGCACACTAGGAGCAACCACCCTTTTTGCCCCCATGCCACGAACTTCAAAATTTAAAATTTGAATGTGTATTTTTGATGGCAGATTTGGTATCTATGGAAAAAAATAAAATAATTTTAATTCAAACATTTTTTTCTGCGCATACAATATTTTACAACAATTTGAAATGTGGAAGTGAAAAGTGGTAGATTTCAGTGCACTTGTATAGGAAGAAAAAGTCCTTAAAAAGATTTACGAAATAAGGACAAAATTAATACTCTAAACAAGTGTTTAAAAAAAATGGATATAAAGACTTAGAAAACTACTGACAATGCTCTAAAAACATTGGAAAAAGGTAGCTGTAAAAGGTTTCATAGATACAAAGACATAGGTTTTCATTTATCTAGTAATTTAGTGTTTATTACTTCTTCGAGAAAAAGGAAATAATTATGAAAATAAAATGTTTAATTGATTCAAATTTACCTCAAAACTAAATTATTAATTTGTACAATCTTTAATATTAATATCAGACTTTTTTTCAGCAGTGCACTGAAATGTAACACTTTTATACGTTTGCCCCCTATATGGGCACAAAATATTGAAGATAAAATAAAAAATAAAAATACCAGTAAAATTTACTATTTTTCACCAGAGAATTCAAATCTGCTGTTAAAAAATATATACTCCAGTTTGAAATTTTTAAGTTGGGTGGCCTGGGGGCAAAAAGGTTGGTTGCCCCTAGTGTGCTATAAGTCATAGCTCACTAGTGTTGTATAGTCTATTATAACACGAAAATAACTTACCTTTGCATGGTGAAGGCCTCTTAAGTTTTATTATTTTATCTCAAACCGTTTAAAATGTAAAAGTGGAACCGAAAAATGAAGGGAATAAAACCTTAGCAGTAACCAGTATCACACCAACAGGGGATTCCCCCCCCCCCCTCACAAGTTAACTCAATAATATCCTTATATTTTTTTTATAATTGGTTATATGTACATACAGTCTATAAGATTAGAGTTGGCACAATCAATAATTTAATATTGAGATTTTCTTTGCTTCCTTCAATACCATATAAGCCTACCATATAAGGTATATTAATCACATTTATGTTTATTTAGTGATAATCATAATTACATACTCAGACTATTCTTACACCCTTTCCACCCCCCTCCCCCCTTCCAGAAAAAAACGCTCTTGATATTAGCGCTAATTAAAAAAAACATTAGTATTATTCCTCTTTGGACGCCACTATAAACACATTTTTTAACTTTAAAAACTCTTTAAAGTCTATTTGGCAAATTCATATTGTACGGGCCAGAGAAATTTCCTAAAGGTGGTTAGAGGTGGCTCTAAATCTCGGCCTGGGTGAATTCGGATTGTACGTGACCCCACTTGGAGGTTAGGTGATACAATCCTGCATATTAATTTAAAAACCTTAATTTTGTGTATCCTTGAATTTTCAATAGCCGCTAGCACCGCTCCGCTCATTTTCAGGAGAAAAACAACCCTCCTGTATATAAACCAGGAAGAGGTCCAACTCGAAAAAATTTCTGGGTCACGTACAATCCGAATTAGCCCTCGGCCTGGTACGTACAATATGAATTTACCCTCTATTTTAATAATAATATCCTTATATTTATTTTATAATTGGTTATATGTACATACAGTCTATAAGATTAGAGTTGGCACAATCAAAAGGCGGGAAAATCCATTTTCCCGCCATTTTG
>KZ651161.1:599204-611737 GCA_001010745.2 Gerris buenoi | reverse complement strand
TTGAATAAATGCCCAAAAACATTTCTTAGCGAGTACCTAAGGGCGAAAGAAACCTTCAAATTCCTACGTAATATGACTAGTGAGGTCACTACAGTATTGTCACTACAATTTTATATTGTGTATATATACCACAATTGTGAAAAATATCGAGAATATATATTCAAAGGTCCGGGTTCAAGTTCCGTCGGTGGTGAGGATTTTTCTGTAACTTTCTTAACTTTTCTAAACTTCTTAAATTCGAATTTCATTAAAAATAAGATTCCGAAGAAAATGCTAAATTCTAGTTAAGGTTATATACAATTACTATATTTTTGAAATCTATTGAGTTTGAATGATAACATTTGTTCAAGTATTCGTTCGAAGAGGACGTTATCGGTGAGATTTGAATATTTGAGTATTTAGGCTCATACCTATATTTCATACCTTACCTGTAGAACATTAGATGTTTAAGTCCACTCAAATGTTTCAATTTATAAACGCTAATGATAATATACAAATTCTTTATTTCAGGTGCGTGGGATGCAGCGAGTACGAATATTTTTTTAAAATTATTTTGGACTTAAAATTCACGTGAATGATATTTTTACCTTGTGCGTAATAGAGTTTGTATTTTCTTTGTTTAAATAAAAACGGGGAATATTTAAAAGAAGCTTTTTAACTTGTTCTGTGTCTTGTGCACTTTGATGGTCGTCGCATTGACTAAGTCAGGAGCAACTTCAAGACTACTAATCTGGTAAGCACAACTTTCCTTTATTATAGAATCATTTTGGTTTTTAATCTTTAATAATTAATATAAAAATACCATTTTTTAAAAACTGGTCTTATTTTAATTTGTTTTTATTATTTTTTTTTTTTTTGGGTGGGGGGAGCTGCTTTTTTGAATAAGCAGTTCTCCTTTTTTGTTACCACTACAAATACCCCCCTAATCTAAACTGGCTTAGTATGTGCCCCCCCCTCCAGGCCTAGCCGCTGGATACGCCACTGATCTGTTTTTACACGCTTTTACTTCATTTCATTTGTTTGTGAGGTACAAATTTTGGAAACATTTTTCAAAACACTTCCCGAAAACCTAGAAAGCTGAAACTTTTAAAGGGTCATGAATTTCCGTTGACAACATTTACAGAAAAATAGTCCCAATTAGTGTGGCACATACCTTCCTCGACTACTTTAATTAAGTTATGCACCCTTTTATCAAGTTTCGTTTATACCCTTTAATAACTAATTTCTTTAAATTTTCCCCCTCCCTTTTTTTTAATGTCAGCATTGCATTGGTTTGATGTTTTACATGGATAATGTATCAATTAAGCAAAATTTAACTGAAATCAGAATTATATGAGATGAGTACTTTTAAAGATATTATAAGTAGGTGTAAATAAAATTTTTTTAAAAAATTGTGCACAAGTGAAAGAGAAATCAATGGGTGGATCATTTTATAACTTATATGCGGCCAACAATGGACTAATTATGAACTACCACCAACTTTATGAACTACCACATATATTATTAAAATTAGACGAGTAGGTTTTAAGATGTGATGGCAAGCCAAAAATTACCGATAGACACACACGTCAGAATCACTGTTTTTTAAATCACACAATGTTCGTACGTCAGAACGATCACATAACTTTCGTTTGGCTCAAAAGCAAAATCAACAACCCCAATTATTATGAAAACATTTTAAAGCATGAAATATTATTTTTTTCAGATATTGTCAATGGTAGAAATAGTGGACAGACATGTTTCTTTAGCCATGCTTAAAATTCAAAGTATACAAGAGGATTGCCGAGTACCTGCAGAAATCTCTTTGGAAAATTTGAGCAGAAAAGCAAAAGAAGACTTTAGAGGATGTACAGACGTTAAAATTCAAGATAACATCGACTCCATTAAAATTAAAAGTGAAAACATATTACTTACTCTTAAAGAATCGTGCAACACTGCACTAACTGCAATTAATGCTTGCATTAACTCAGAATATACGGCTCTTAAAGAACTTCGCTTTGATATAGTCGGATCTTGCGAATTCCCAACTGGATTTTGGGTATCTGAACGCTTCATTGAAGATGCCATGTTGAATATGATGTCTGTTCGGAAATTCGCACTAGAGATTGTTTCATTTTCATACGATTCAACAAAAATAATAAATAATTGTTTCAAAGAAGAGTTAGTTAAATCGTCTGTCGATTCTATAATCGTAGCAGCGCAAAAATGTCAGGCTAGATTTAGAAAATTATAATTTTTTTTAACAATACCTTTAGATTTATTCCTACGCACAATACCGTTAGATTTATACCTTGTTTTATAATATTTATTACATTATTATTTAAATTGGCAGTTTGAGAGTTCTGGGGCTGCATTTCTTTACTTTACCTATTCGGTTCCTCTTCTACCTTGCGGAGTAGAGGAAAACCAAAAAGATTCCTTCCTCTTGGTCTTCTCCCTTCACATCTAGCTTCCAGGGCTCTCTTAGGGAGTTGCTCACGGCCCATCCTATTTACGTGACCGTACCATCTGAGTTGGGCATTCTCAATTGTTCTCGGTACGGGCTGGATTTCCAAGCCTAATCTAATAGTAGAGTTCCTTACCCGATCTCTCCTGGTTTTGCCCGCTACCTGGCTGCATTTCTTACGTCCCACAAACAGTCTCCTTTATGTTCTAAGCAGTTTCTGTGAGTTTCTTCCTGATTTATATTGTTTGGATGTAACGTATTGGCAAAGCCAAGCCTGGGACTAGGATAAATGTCATATTTTCTATAAGAGCCTTAAATAACTAGGAGTGCAATGCAGTTATCTGCTTGCAATATTGAGCTGAGCGTGCATTTTATAAACAATAAAAAAATATATTTATAAGCAGCTGAAATCAGATGAAAAAAATAAAATATTTCTAATTTTTAATAATAAAGATTCCCCCCCCCCCCCCCCCNCCCCCTATTTTTCTTTTTTACTTAAATTAAAATATGACAAAAGTGAACATAACAATAATAATTGTATTCTTAAATAGCTTTCCCAACTACATGCATCATGAAGGGCATATACTATTTAACTTTTGTACCCAGTACCCTTGTGTACTTTGTGTAATTTGGACCATTTCAGATGTCCATTCAGATATGACCGTCCTGAATTTTGTGCGACTTGGTTCAGCCGTTCAGGAGGAGTATGTGTCCAACCAAATGCAAAGTGTAGTATAAGAGCTTTGCTTTGCTCAGCTCAATAATGGGTGCTCTTTAAATTTAAAAAAAAAAACTTTTTTAACCACAGCCACCTTTTTATTTGTAAAATTTTTGATATTTGCATTTAAAATGTGATCCAAAAATTCAAATTATCTCCGGGTAGTAACATATTGAACATTTTTTAAAACATTTCTTGCACTCATCTATATTATTCTCATTTTTGTATGTCGTTTTTTTAATAAGAATAAATTATGTAAAGGGAATGTCACTTCAAAAAGAAAATAAAACTAAAACTAAAGGGTACGCTGAAATTTTATTTCTTGCAGAAAATTCTATGTACTCAAAATGCGTTTCAAAGTGGCTATAACTAATAATATTATATATTCATCAAGTAGTCGAACAAATTGAGACCTGTCCCGTCAAAAAAACTTCATAAATACTACATTGAATATTTGTACTTCAAAACAAAAGAGGATTATAAGAAATTTAGTATTATAAGAAATCCTTAAAAAAAAAAATAATAATTGTGGTCAATTACATGATTTTGACTTAATACATGATTTTGGTCAATTTATTGAAAAATGAGATGCGAGCTTCCATGAATTCAAAAGGAAGGTAAATTGGTCTTAAAAGTTTGTCAGTTAGCATTCTAAACAATAAAGTAAGCAAAATATGCGGAGCTGCAGTCTGTGCCAAACGAGAGATAGTGCGTTGACAGCACGGGAAAAACTAGCAAATGGAATGGGGAGCCAATGAGAGCTCAAGATTTACACTCTGGATAACCATATAAGAAGGTAAATGTAGTGGCTTTATTTTTTCCCTCAAAGGTTGGCCAATCTGTGTGTTACTCGATTTCCCGCTCTGTCAACACACTGACTCTCGTTTGGCACAGACTGTATGTATATATTTGTTTTTTGTGCTTCTGTACTTTCATAAAAAGTCATCTTATGATAAATTGAGTAAATAGTAACACCTATTATTCTAAAAAAAAGGAAAGTATTCTTCTTAGAAAGTAATTTATATATAAAGAATCAATAACAAAATATTTCTTGCTCTCACTAACTCTCTTCAGCCATCAGGTAGGCTATATAAAGCTTTTGTTTGGTTCCTTGCTACATCAGATAATCCTTTATCTATATTGGTCTTCCTTTTGAAGAAGTCAGTAGATCTGTTTTCTTTAAGATCTAAAGATCCTTTGAAGATTGTTGTGACATTGGATCTATCTGAAGTGTCGGAACGCCTGACCAATTTCTCAACTTTTACTGTTTCAGCATCTTTAGTTTCTTCTTGAGATCGCATATGATCCATGTTCAATTCAACAAGCCTGTTAATTAAGATTTGCCATAAACAGGATTTTAATGCATTTAAATCGTTTTTTTAGCTTAATAATATAATTTAAAACATTTTATTATAAAGTAAATTTTTAAGTTTTTGGTAGTATTCATACTGCGGAAAGTTTAAATTTTAATTTAAATCAAATTATAATTATTATTAACACTGGGAGACAGACAGAGAAAAATAAACTCCAGCGCTAGGACTTGAACCATGGGCCTATGTATGTATGGCGCTGGAGTCTATTTTTCTCTGTCTGTCTCCCAGTGTTAATAATAATTATAATTTGATTTAAATTAAAATTTAAACTTTCTGTAGGATGAATACTACCAAAAACTTACAAATTGACTTTCTAATTGATTGTACAAGGTACAGGTACTAATTGAGTACTTTATAATTATAAGCGTTAATTCTCAGTCTAGTTCTAATGTCATAAATATTGACTTGCTAAACTTGAAAAAATATTAAAAGCTTGGATTCGGGACTAGTTATCGGTTACGGCAGAGAAAAATCATTCTCCTGCGTAGCTTAGTTGGTTAGAGCGTCTATACTAGAAATATAGGAAGCCCGTGGTTCAAGTCGCGGCGCTAGAGTCTATTTTTCTCTGTCTGTCTCCCAGTGTTAATAATAATTATAATTTGATTTAAATTAACATTTTAATAGTGAGGGAAAGTTAATAAATAACAAGAAGGATGAATTTTGGAAGCATGATCAAGGAGTAGTTAATTTTCTGGAATCGCAATTGTTCTTATATTTATTTATTTTAAAATCTTTGTGGGTAAATCAGGGTCTATAAACAATCCATACGTTAAAGTAAAAAGTAAATAAAAGGTGTTTTAGTGTAACCATCAACAAAATAACTACTACAAACTAACACTATGAGGAAGGTTCATTCATTTGTTGCTAATATTTACTTTAGTATCTATGAATTGAGTTATTTAATGAACAGAACCTCTAATTTAATTTGTACAACTGAATTTTAAACTACCTAGAGTCCATTGAGAACCATGACGACCTTAACATTGAGTCAGCAGTCCATCTTGATTTAGGTTCCACCTCTAATAGCTTGGAAACAGCATTTCTTGCCTGCTGTGAAATAATTTCCCATGTTCTGCCGACAAACTGAAGTTTCTTCTTCTGGCAAGCAAGCATTGCTTTAGGGGCTTTTTCTTGGAAAGGAAGGCTCCGTGACAGTAAAACGTATATTATAACTCCAACTGACCATGGATCCGACAACTTAGGATTGTAGGGCTTTCTCTCCAAAACTTCTGGAGCGACATAGGCCAATGAACCACAGAAAGTTTGGCTTAACTCGATAAGACCTTCTGAACAAAATTATGTTAGTACCATGAAAAAGCTATAAAATAGGCTTATAGTTTTGTTATCTATCTAATGTATTTTTTTTTAATATAATGGTTTATAAAAAAGGGTAATAAACTTAAACAACAGAAGATGTTAAAAGCATAGATACATCTTAAGGTAGTTTACAAGCTGCTAGCAAAGTTACCCTGAGGAAAAGCCTTACTACTTTTCATTTACTTGCTTATCTGGCTAGTGAAGTTGAGATACATCTTAAGGTCTAAGTCACTTGCAAAGTTTCCCTCAAAATGCACTTTTAGGCAGGTGTCGACATTACTAGCTTTATGGTTCATCTTTTCCAGTATTGCCATTATTTTTATTTATTTTAATAAAAGTAAGGCAACATGAATTTTAAAATTTAGAATGTGTAGGCAATAGCCATGATACCCTGTTCAGAGATACTTAAGTTTATTTAAAAATATCAAATTAATCGTACCTTCATCTCTTGGCAAAGTTTTAGCAAATCCAAAATCGCACAATTTTGCATTCATATTCTCCGTCAACAGAACATTTTCACACTTTAGATCCCTGTGTACAATATCTTTAGAGTGCATGTACGAGAGAGCAGAAGAGATCTGCCATGACCAGAATCTTGCTCTTGGTTCAGGTACTTCGCCTTTTGTAATAACATAGTCTAACAGATCTTTGTTTTCTGCCAACCTGCATTCAAATTGAAACTCATTTAGTTTGGTACCCCCTATATCATTGCAATTGTGAAATGACCTGGGAGGTCATAAAAGTTAGACAAAGGAAAAGTCTTTTTCTTAATGGTTAGGAAATTAGACTAAGGGGTATTTTCACTTTTATGTAAAGAAGTGTGATATTCCCCTTTGTCCCCGTCCCAATGTAAAATTAAATCTAATTAAATTAATAAAATAATTAATTCAATAACTTTATTAAAATTAAATTAATTAGGAGGGTGGTCCCCTGGAGGACCTAGTTTTTAGAACATGGTGCATTTTTTACCTAGGAGTTTAAGGGTTAAGTTTTCACTTATGTCTGCTATACTACTTTAACACCCCCTTTTAGGGTGTCACTAAACTAAAAAAGTACCTTCAAATACATCTATAAAGATATTAAGGATGTAGCTCCTCTCTGGTTAAATAAGACTTTTCCTACATGTAAAAAATGTTGTCATAACTGGATCGGGTTTGATAAAACAAAGATTTGTATGGTTTTTTGGGAGGCAACACTCAAACAGGAAGTTTATTAATCTAAACTTTGGATACCAAAAGGTTGTACTAGTATTAACTTACATACAGCTGGTAACCTTCAGGATAATATAGCTTTGCTAAGAGCCGCCAGTTTGGGAATCTAAAGTCTGTCCCAAACGAGAGTTAGTGCGTTGACAGCATGGGAAAACTAAAAAATAGGGTAGGGAGTCAATGAGAGATTGAGATTTTCCCGGACTAAAGGTTGGGCCAACTAGACAAAGATAAATGTTTTTTCCCTTAGAGAAGTTGGCCAATCTGTGTGTCACTCGATTTTCCACACTGTCTAACTCTCGTTTAGGACAGACAGTAGATTGAGATTTTGTTGTCACTTTGACAAATGCTTTAGATTTTGAATTATCAATGGACAAAGAAATTAAAAGTAATCAGGTAGGATAATAATTTTTAAAGGTATTCTATTGAAAACAAAGAATTTTCTTTGACTAAATGCTTACCCATTAAAAATAAATTTATTAAGTGCTTGACCTGGCCTAGAAAACTAAAAGAATCACAAGTGAGATATTCACCAACATAAGATAGAAAAAAAAAAAAAACACAAATAGATACTAAAAGTGCAGTATACTCTCTTTAATCCGGAATTCCAAGATTCGGCACATTCTGTAATCCAGCACCAATCGTGCTGCTCGTATTCAAAAATTTTCAGGTGGATTCAGTGACCATGACCGGCTCATTTGCCAGAAAGACATTATCGGATATTTATATAGTCTTCACAGGTTCAGAATGTGTACGGGCATACAAAATACATGTTTCAATTGTTTGTAGTTTTATCTTTGGTATTCTTGTTGTTTTCCACGGCCTAGGCCGATTTACCAACAGGTGAAATAATATAAAGTGTATAAGGATCTATCTATCTCGTTAAAACTATTGACGTTCAATAATTTGGCAAAATCTCTAATCTAGCAAGGTCATGATCATGCCGGATTAAAGAGCTCTTACTGCAGTATTAACTACCTCATAATGATGAAGAAGCGATTTTGTTTCTTGTAAATCCCATACAGATGGATAATGTTAGGATGTTTTAAAGTCATCAATATGCTCAGTTCTCTTGGAAAGAATTTAGTTATGAAGTCTCGAGGAACAGAATTTAAGTTGGTTATTTTGCATGCGACACTTTTATAAACTATCTTCGGATCCTTGCTGATGGGTTGGCAAACAAATACCTAACAATATATAAATAACTTAGTAAATTGTGTTAAGTCCAGATTTAAAATTAAGTAAATCCTGATAGGTTTGGCCTTTTGTAGGGTTCAATTTTAAGGGTGCTATTTATTTTAAAACTGAAGACCCTGGTTTTTGAAAACTCATCATGAGCAACCCCCTCAGAAAAAAAAATTCTTTACTAGGTTCAAAATGTCATTGCACATTAGTATTTTCTTGGGCACTCTATTACTTTGTTACCCACCCAAATGTATTATAAATATTTTTTATTTGTTATTAAATCCAAGTGAACTATTATTTTGTTTAAAATTTATGAGATTAAAGGTTAATTTCCCTTACTAGATCGTGAGACTAACGGGTATTGGAATTTTTATTTACAGAAGTGTGATATTCCTTTGTCCCAAAGAAATATTTGAAAATTCCCCAGTTAAGATTGTTACTTAATTTGAAAAAATAAAAATAAATAAATAAAACAATAATGTAAACAAACGGTGGATAACCAAGTAAAATCTTGCCACATCCAACCTAATTTAAAGTTTTGATTAATTTAATTTTTTTTCTCTCTCTTATTTTGAGACCTAAGTACTTTTTCTTTAAAGTATTCAACCATTTAATTTACCTTCGAATATGATCCCTGACCGAGCTTCTTAGAGATGGTGTATCCTTCAGAAAGAAGGAAACTTTTCTCAGACAGAGATGCATCACCCATAAAAAAGCTCTATTTGCACCACTAGCAGCCATCTTCTGCAGAGTCAACAACTGATACAACCTAGGCAAATAAAACAACTTATAATTGAATCCTAATTAACCACCCAATACTTCCTATTCCATTAATTTTGGATTCATTTAATGAGTTGGATAACAGTGCTTTTATAATCATAATTGTATATACTGTAAGATAATTGAATGACTCATTTTGAATATACAGTAAAGCCTCGATAAGAAGTGTCTCAAGGGGATAAGGGAAACAGTCTTCTTATTGAGGTGCCCTTTTTGTTGAGGGTCGTGTTATCAAGGTTATTGGGCTGGGGGTTTTCAAGTCTAGACTTGTTCAAGGTAGACCCATTCCTGTATATAGAGACGCGTTATAGAGGTTAACTTCTCAAAACGACTAGTCATAGAGGTTCTGAGTTACGTTGTGAATTGGGAAAAACTAGTGTTATTGAGGTTGTTTGGATAGTAATAGTTGTGTTATAGAGGTTAATTTAACATTATGTGTTATGGCAATCTCAATGGGATTTGAAAATTGCACTTGTAATTGAGGTTGTCCTGTTATTGAGAGTCGTGTAAGCGAGGTTCTACTGTACAGTACAACCAACAGAAGATTATCAAAAAGTGTGTTTTGGGTGTTAAACCACAAACAAATATTTGTATAGATAACATTTACAAGAAATAAATAAGTACCTGGATTAAACTAAAATTCTCTCCAATTTTTTTTCTTTATAATTCCATTTTTTCTTTTATCTTGAATCACTTACATTATCCAATCAAATTTGCGGCTTGATTCCATGGCATAAATTACAATGTTATTGTGTTACATTATTGTACCATTCATACCTAAAATATGGTGGTAAATTGTATTTAGGTCAACATTTTTTTTTTTTTTTTTTTTTTTTTTTTTTTTTTTTTCTTGATGGCATATAGTTGTCAAATAAAAAATAAATAAATAAATAAATGTCAATATTTGTTGTTAAAAATTATAAGTTCTAACCTCAAAGCAAGGAAGGGGTAGAGGGAACAATACTATAGAATTGGGGAATCAAAAAGTGGTTCATTATGCGACACCCCTATACTAAACCTTCCAAGCGGCAGTTTGGTGAAACAGTATCAATATCTTGATAAAAACTCAAAATTTATCTGATATCAGCTAATATTTTTCTTTTAAATATTTGATATTTTGACATGTTTGACATTTTGATACAAGATACAATACAAATACAAGATACAATACAAATACAAGATGAGGTTAAAGGTTTTGTTGACAAGCGTTCGTGGGCATGTAAGGACAAGGAACAGACCAATAAGACAAGGATCAGTGACCACGTGATCGTGCTGTTGTCACTTTAGTTAGGGTTGAGCTCGCTTGAGAGGTTTAGTATATGGGTGACGCATAATGAACCACTTTTCAAATCGCATTGCTCCCTCTACCCCTTCCTTACTCTGAGGTTCTAACCAAATAGTCACATTGAAATTAATAACTTTAAAAAAAAAACACAAAAAACAAACCTTATACATATTTGTTCTTTTAAAATTGATAACAGTTTTTGTACTTAAAAATATTTATAATAACTTACATTGTTATCAGAAATATATAATCCATGAAAGTCTTAGCTTTTTAGGTAGTTGTTAAGCTAAACCCTGATACAAAGTGTCAGCAACATCAATATGTTGCCAAAATTTTGTTGAGACACAAGAACAACATGGATACATACAACCAGCAACATTTTTCTCTGATGTTGACGAGTATTGTAGCTTGTTGACGGGCTACACAACAGCAACATCACTGCCGAAATGTTGCTAACGTTGTGTTGCCTAGATGCACTAAGTTTAAAAAAGTGAGGTATAACATATTATGGTCCTCACAAACAAGTGTAATTAAATAAAAGTCGCCTGACGGTCCAATGACCAAGGCTATTGTTTTGTGAATTACAATATGAATATGTAATTAATTTTTGTATTAAAGAAACGATTATTATTAATTAAATAAAAGCATGTTAAAAAAAAAATATTAAGTAGACATCACCTACGTATAATTATTTTAACATTAGCAGGCTATAAGATTAACCCAATTTGGATTTACCCTCATAACCCCAAATATTCTCCACCATAACCATTACAATTATGATATTGCAAAAATAATATTTATTTATTTATTTTTAATAACAAATTAAATTTATTTTTTCCGTGGTAGGCTGTGAAAATAGTAACTTTAGAGCCTAAAAAACAAAGCTAAAATCAATTTTTTCATTACGTGGACTTAAAAAAATCTTTTCATTACTCCTGGCAGTAAAGAAAAAAATGTTTATGTCCTAGGACGCCAAAAAAATTTTCTTTACTCCGAGCAGTTATCAAAACTTCCGCATTAGCGCTACTTTCTTAGTGAAAAGACGATTGAATTCCGCTAGATGGCAGTGCGTTTTATTTATCTTTTCTTATAATGTAACCTCCTTTTAAGGTTTCTTTTTTTTAAATCTTAAGTTTGAACTAATATTTGTTATTATTATATTGATTATTGATTAATATTTAATGTTTTTTCATTGTCTGCTACCTCGGAAAAAATAGCATATGCTACACGACTGTGAAGTGTTTTTTCTTTACCTTGGCAATATTTCCTGTCTCGCTTCGCTCGACAGTAAATGTTATTGCCGCGGTAAAGAAAAAACTCACTTCACAGCCTAGTAACATAATATACTATTTTTTAAAAATGTCTGTATTGCCTGTTTTTTTTTGTAGAGCTTAAACTAATAAATAAGTTGTAATTAAAATTTGAAATTATTATTCAGTGGGGTCATATCTTAAGGTTGTCATGATATCATGACAACACTTTAAGCTTTAAATGTAGAGTTTCCTCCAACAAAAAGATTCAATTATATGATTTAAATAAAATTATAGCGACGGTAGTATTTTTTAAATACTAATAAATTTAAGTTGTTTTTCCTGGATAAAGGGAATAATATAGTTTCAGATTCAGTAACACAAAAAGATAGAGGAAAATACGGTTTGAAGGTCAATGACATAAAAAATTAAGTTTGTCAGTGCTAACAGCTATATTTACATTTTTAATGAACAATGTAGAAATTTATCCCTTTAGTCGTCCAGTCACTAGAGGTTCAAAAAGAGGGTCCACCGTGCGTTTGGTGCAGTAAATTAATCATAATTGTATATACTGTAAGATAATTGAATGACTCATTTTGAATATACAGTAAAGCCTCGATAAGAAGTGTCTCAAGGGGATAAGGGAAACAGTCTTCTTATTGAGGTGCCCTTTTTGTTGAGGGTCGTGTTATCAAGGTTATTGGGCTGGGGGTTTTCAAGTCTAGACTTGTTCAAGGTAGACCCATTCCTGTATATAGAGACGCGTTATAGAGGTTAACTTCTCAAAACGACTAGTCATAGAGGTTCTGAGTTACGTTGTGAATTGGGAAAAACTAGTGTTATTGAGGTTGTTTGGATAGTAATAGTTGTGTTATAGAGGTTAATTTAACATTATGTGTTATGGCAATCTCAAGGGGATTTGAAAATTGCACTTGTAATTGAGGTTTTCGTGTTATTGAGGGTCGTGTAAG
>KZ651161.1:575533-587299 GCA_001010745.2 Gerris buenoi | reverse complement strand
CTAGTTTAATTTTGTACATAACTAGTTTTTCGCTAAACTCAATATTTTCGAAGATAATTAAGAAAAACTGAAAAAATGGCCCTTCAGGGGGCCCCCCCACCTCGCGCTCGCCCCCCACCCTCGGGGACTTTTAGTATGTTGTACAGGACACTCAAATCAACAACTCTGCCAAGTTTCAAAACTTCGGGATTTTTTTCTCCTATTTTGGCTAATTTGACTGGGCTAAAAATCACAGTAATAACTACTTATACATGGTGGAGTTAGAAAAGAGACAAAATTAAAAGTAACTAACTATTTACACTAGCGGAGTTAAGGCAAAATTAAATGAAAAGCTTTTTATTATCTTTGAAGTGTGTCTTTCAATAAATAATGTATTGTATATTGAGAAAAAAGTTAATGATAAAATAAAAAGTTAATAAATCATTAGTTGATTGTTGGTCTAAAGGAAAAATTAAAACGCTCCCATTTGCGATATTTCGCAATGGGATAATATAAACTTTTTAACCCATAAACTTTTTACTATCAGCAGGATGTGCCACGAGACAAAGTGACTGGTTCTTTACATATCCTATGGACCAAGTCGTGCTACTTGGGATAACTAGCTTCTCACAAAAATGTTTAAGTCCTATACTTACATGACTATATTTGTCCCTAAAGTTATAGCATAAAGTTTTATAAAATATAAAAAGCTGAATGACATAAATATCTGTTATTAAAGTTATAATATTCATACATTTTGTGTTAAGATGAGATGAGAAATATTTAAAAATAAGTTATTATTATTATTTAATTTCCTTAAGCAATTAACTAAATTTATGTGAGCATGCATTATGCTTGTATGTATTTAATAAATAAAAGAGTCAATGGTAGCGGTCCAATTTTTGGAACTAAGTTCCTTATGGCACGTTCTGGAGCCCGGGAGTGAATCCGAAAAAAACGACCAAAATTACCGTCACAAAATAACCGTCACAAAATCTACTGATGGCGATAACTTGTGTAAAAGTTGACCGATTTAGTTTAAATTTGGTACACATGTTCATTTTACCAATGCCCAGGACAAGTTCGTTGGACAACGTTATCCACCCAAGCGTTCACGCGCAACACTCACGTAAATGTAAGCTTCAAATAGTAAGTAGAGTAGTTGTTTCCTTGTATTGTTTAAATTAGTTGATTTTTGGTCTAAAGGAAAAATTAAAACGCTCCCATTTGCGATATTTCGACCCCTCCTTGGGTCATTCTCAAGCTAGAAACCAATTTATTAAATATATTAATTACATATAGGCATCAACAATTTACTGAATTTAACAAATATTAAGCTACCTCCCCATCTGCCCCTGGTGACAATGCTCATTTGTGAAGAGGAGGTCAGACAGATAAATGATAAGCTTCATTAACCCTTTGACTGCGGAGGTATCACCAGGTGATATCTAGCATTTTCAACTGAGTGGCGGGAGGTATCACTTGGTGATTCCGCATGGTTTGGAAAGGCGTATGGTAGAAAGGCGAGAGAGGGGATAATGGAACTTCTTCAAACGGGTTCTTTAGTTGTGTGGCCGTCTCAAAGGTAGACCCAACATCATTTCACTCGTTTACTCCTGCTATGCTGGTTTGCAGACCTCTTTTTTGTAGACCCGCAACACTTCTGCTCCTGGATAAGACCCTAAGGGAAAGGTCCCGCAGTCAAAGGGTTAATGAGCTTTGTAAGTGGTCAGAGGTATAAGCCTTAGGGTGTATCATTGGTGAGAAATCAAATTCAAATTATCTTTCAGATAGGAAATATAAACGATAAATATGTCCATGTCCATACCTTGGATCCTCATTAAGCCATGTACATCTAAGTACACTATCAGGAGTCCATCTATATTTTGGATCCACTTCCAGTAATTTGAGCACGGAGATCTTAGCAAGAGGTGTTATGATCTCCCAGGATCGGCCAATGAATTGGAGTTTTCTCTTTTGTACCGCTAGCATGGCTCTAGGTGATTTCTCATGGAATGGAAGTCTTTTCGACAATGCTACGTATAATATAACTCCAAGTGCCCAAGGATCTACTCTTTTAGGATTGTAAGGTTTCATTTCAAGGATTTCCGGAGCTGCATAAGCCAAAGAACCACACCATGTTTGGCTTAAAGAATCTCCTGCCAACCAATAAATAACAAAATATATAAAAACAATAAATAAATAATAAAACATAACATTACTGACTGTAATAACATCAAGGACACAAATATATTTTTTCGATATTACTCTAAGAAGGTAAATAATACTGCTTAAGTTATTATTGTATCTTTATAGAATCAAAATCTAAGAGTGCGCTTGATCAATATGTTATGAAATCATTAAATTAAATAACTAATTAGCATATTTAATAAAGAATGATATTGACAAAGATTTTGTGATATTTACACATATTAGAAAGTTAAAAGCATTCTATATTTAATTGGGTGTATTCTAAAATTAATACAATCTTACTTTTACTAATCAGTTCAAGCATCCTTAAAAAAGTTTAAAAAAACTAGACTAGTCAGTCTTACAATTGAATTGATTATTGACCACGTGGTAAAATCAAATTCCTTACAGGCTAAAAACTCAAAAAATAAATTCTTAAGTAAACTATGAAACAAGCTGTTAGTTTGTTAAGTTCTAAACAAACTAAGATATTCGATAAGTTACAATGTCACTTTTTTGTTGTTTATAAACCAGAAATTAAAGGAAACTAATAATAAATTAAATTTGTCACTTTAGCATTCAGCATGAAAAATTATTATTAAAAAAAAAAAAAAATCCGCTTTTGTGAAAATAATTGACCCTACCATAAGATTTGAAAGCAATGATCCTGAGCAGGCGGAAAATGTGCACAAAGAGAAAGTAGGAATTTATAGCAAGTGCATTGAATACTATAAGGAAAAATTTCGAGAGGTGCATGGGGAGAGGAATTATGAAGTCTACGGTCTGTGGTTCGGTGCACGGGGTACAATACCTTTAAGGACAAAAATATTTTTTGAAAAATTTAATATCAACATTGAAATCCTAAAACTCCTAGGAGAAAACATTATATTGGACTCTTTAGGTATCATAAGCCACCACATTTATTAAATTTTGTTATTGTCATTTAATGTTATTTTAAATTGTTATTATTGTTTCCATTGTTTACTTTTTTTTAAAAAAAATTAATGTTTCTTTTATTCACTTTTTAAAATTTTAACTATATTACGTTATGTTATCTATATATTACTTTATTTTCATGTACCTGAACATACCTTAATGTTTGAATTTAATTTAGGACTTAGGTTTTTTTTGTTTTTTTTTTAAAAAACTGTAGATTTACTTACACTTATATATATATTGTTTTTAAAAAATACTACATTATCCTATAAAGATGTCAGCCCGATTGATTAGTACGCTGTGTTTATTAGCAATCCTTTTTAGAAGGACAGCCCACACATTTACTATTCTTGTAAATAAAGTGTTTTCTCTCTGGATTTGCCATTTCTAAAAAATATCTCAACTTATTAAAGTATGCATGCAATTAGAATTAGTGCGTTGACAGCTTGGGAAAAACTAGCAAATGGGGTGAGGAGCCAATGAGAGCTTGAGATTTTCCCGGACAAAAGGTCAGGCCAACAAGGCAAAGATAAATGTCTCTAGAGGAGGGGAGAGGCCCTCTGGATAACTGTATAGGAAGGCTTCGTAGTGGCTTTATTTTTTCCCCCAAAGAGGTTGGCCAATCTGTATGTCACTCAATTTCCCGCACTGTCAACACACTAATTACATCGATTGCACTAAAAATATTTTTCACATTCATAATGCAGCATGGAGCTGACCATTTATATTATAACAATTTGTTTCATGCTTTTTTTTGTTATCTCTTCTCCAGTTTTCAGTCAAAGGGAAAGAGCAAAATTATCTCCTTGCTTTAAAAAAATACTCAACTAGGACCTACCTTCTGATAAGATTTTGCCAAATCCAAAATCACAAATCTTTATATTAAAATGAGCAGTGAGAAGGATATTTTCACACTTCAGATCTCTGTGGACAATATTCTTAGAGTGCATATAAGAGAGGGCCGAAGCCATCTGCCAAGTCCAAAATCGAACTCTTGGCTCGGGTACTCTACCATTGGTAACGACATACTCCAGAAGGTTCTTGTTCTCTGCATACCTATGCAAATTGGACAAATAAAACTTAAAAAATGATGAATTTTATCAATATAAACTGCAGTAAATTTGAATTTAAAATTGATCAGATTCATAAATTATAAATGAATGAATATGAAAAAGTTAATGAACGTTCCTGAAATCGTTATCTACTTTTTCTTTTTTTTTAAACAGAAATAATACATAAAAGTACCTTTTACGTTGTTATATTTCTATTCATATACATTTTCTAACATAATAACTTGACAAAATCTCAAATTAGTCACAAAAAATATAAAAAGTGTGATAAACCTCATAAATATAAAATATTTTTCATTTTTCTTGAAGATTCCAAATATTTTAATAACATTAGGATGTTTTAGGGTCGTTAAGATAGCCAACTCTCTTGGGAAAAATTTGTAAACAAAATCTGCTGAGCCGACTTTGATGTCAACAACTTTACATGCTACTTCCCTCCTTCCTGGAGCAACATCTTTATCTCCCTCACACAGATACACCTACATGACAAAATAAATAATTTTTCATGAATAAAAATGAACTGGATAAAAATTTAGCATGCTTATCATAACATTGGAAAAAACGTTAAATAGTAATTTCATAAGCAAAGAAAGCAATATGAATATAACAAACAAGCTGTATTCAATTTCTGGAGGTGGTCATCTAAAATATAAAAGAATAATACATTTGTGAATATCCGCAGTTTAAAAAAAAAAAAAAATGGAGGATAGCCAGAATCAATTAATCAACTTTTGGATTTACCGTCATTTCGGAAAAATGTATTTTGATCTTCAACGACTTTTAAAAGGAAATATTTTTCCTTAGTTATTTGTTGCTGTCTCTATTTATTCAGCTATATTTATAGCTAACATTACTTGTGTATTTAAGAATTTTTAGGGTTGTTTTACATATTTTCCACTATATAATTGTAGCTTTAGTTATTGCATTATAAAATAATATGTAACAAATTGTAATAACAAATTGTCTTATAAGCACCTCATATAAGGTAATATGGCGCCAGTTCGTATATTTTCCCGTGCCAGACGCTACCTCCTCATTCGCCCCTGGCCAGTGGCCTGTCCATCATACATCTGAAGCCCTCCTAAGAAAGAGACTCGTGAGAATCCTTGCCATTTAAATCTACGTACTGTCAAAATAGTATACCCACCCTAAGGTGGGTAACAAAGTTAATTAGGTTGCATGTGGCAAGATTTTACTTGGTTAACCACCGTTTGTTTATATATTGTGTTTGACAATTTTAAAATTGTCAATCTTAACTGAACAATGTTCAAATATTCTATTGGGACAAAGGAAACACTTCTGTACATAAAATTGACAATAGCCGTTAGTCTAACTATCTAGTAAGGCAAAGTAACCTTTAATCCAATAAGTTTTGAACAAAAGAAAGTTCACCTGGATTTAATAATAAATAAGGCTAATTCGGATTGTACGTGACCCAGATTTTTCGAGTTTGACCTCTACCTGGTTTATAAACAGGAGGGTTGTTTTTCTTCAGAAAATGAGCGGAGCACCGTGAAGCGGTGGGGAGCGGCTATTAAAAATTCAAGGGTACACAAAATGAAGGTTTTTTTTATTTTAACATGCATGATTTTATCACCTAACGTCTAAGTGCGGGGTCACGTACAATCCGAATTTACCTTAAATAAATACATTCGGGTGAAAGTAAAAGAGTGCCAAATATGGGGTAGTTAACCTATAAGGAACCTACTCATTTATACATAAATTTACCTTTCTAATCAATTAATATAATAATTTGTTTTTTCCTAGTATTATTTAAAATGTGATAATCTGACCTTATATCTTAGAATTTTTTCAATCAGAATTAACAAAAGAACCTTTTAAAACAAATTAATAATAGTTATACATAGTACCTATTACCTAATAACAAATTAATATTAACATTCAATAAGTGAGTCTGCAGTTGACTTATCTTTCAAATAATATATATAAAAACAAGAACTCTGATAAATTACATATTCATAATAGTTAAATTACCTTTGCATAAGAACCTTGTCCAATTATTCGAGTTACTTGAAAGCCTTGGGATAAGAGGAAGTCTTTTTCAGAAAACGATACATCCATCGACGTCGATGGATCCTCTGCAATCAAAAACTACAAAACTTACTATATAAAATATATATCATTGAAAAGGTCTCAATAGTACGTAACATTATATAATTTAAAATAAAACACAAAGTTTAATTAGTGTATTTTCTTGTTTTAATGGGTTTGATCGATCCCATAATTCAATAAAGGAGAGAAAAGCCATAAGCATATACTATTTGAGGAAGGCTCTGTAATGTATTTTATTTTGTGTCAGCAATCAAATAATAAATATAAGTTTTTGAACGAAACGTTAAACGATACGTAAGAAATAAATATTCATTATAGACTATATACAGTCGTACATAATAAAGCCCCCAAAATATTAAACTTGAAAAGTACCAACCATTATGAAATTTTCAAAGTGAAACTAGTGATTTAGCATGATTCATGATTCTTGTAGCACGAAAGGCTTCGCAGCAATTACATTTTTTTAAATATCTTATGTCATTTTTTTTGTCAAAATGTTGACAATTGATCTGTCTTGCTTGATAACAACTATTTTATTCTGTAATATTCGTATTCGTATTCGTAAAGAACTAATAGATAAGAGAGGGAAGAGGGAAACAGTTCGTACTTTCTAGCCCCGGTACGTAGATCTATAATTAGATTTCTAAAAAAGCTATGAGTGTTCAGATGTTGGCAAGAAGAATAAGAAGAAGAAGATCAGGAAGAGTGAGAAAATCAAGAACAGCGTGAACCTGTTTTCTTTTTGTTGGTGTTTGTCACAGAAAACTATCTTTGACGATGGTGCGTGAACAATTTATATCCATTTTCATCTAGTAATTACTTTATAATTTTATGTGTTTAATAATTTTATTTTTCTCTTTTACATAGGCGGCACACAAAACTTTTAAAATCAAGCAGAAGCTTGCCAAGAAACTTAAACAAAACAGGCCAATTCCACAATGGGTGAGGATGCGAACTGGAAACACAATCAGGTATGTTATTTCGTCAATTTTTCTATTCCGTATTAATTTGGATAATTGTTTCTATCTTACGGTTAACGTATAGCAATTTCGCAAGAATTATTTGTGTTCGTTACTTCGTTATTTTATATCTAATAGCGAGTTAGTGGGTTAACCGTCTTACAGCAAATGTGTCGGCTATGGTACGTGACCAAATTTGTTGATATTAAATCGTATGAAAGGTCTGTTAAATTTTAAGACCTTATTTTGAACCATACAGTTGCTTTTATGTCTTATGCGAAGTTAAACTTGGATTTGTTAGGTGCTTTTCGGACTGTCATACCGAGTATTTAACTAGGATGTGATCAGAGTGTAGATCTTGCTTTTATAATTATTGTGCTTAGATGTATTATGTTATTATTTTTGCCCCCTTTTTAAACTGCTTTGGTAAGGTAATTAGATCTTCAAAATGTTATCCATTTACTAAGTTTAGTATAAACTTGGGTAACTTCAAGAAGAAAGGTTACATTATTACAGGTTATTAATTGTATATAACATTCTAATGTATTTCGTTCATATCCTATTTCTCAAGTACTATTTATCTAGTTTTTGAATCATTATGTGAGCAGCCTTATCATTTTTGTTTACTCCCACTGAAAATTGTTTTAGGGCTACAGTATGTATGTCGAAAGAAGCGTCGCATTGACAGCGCGGGAAATCAGATGACACTCAGATTGGCCAACCTATGTGAGGGTAAAAATAAAGCCACTAGGTCTGTTTTAAACGGTTATCCCGAAGGCCGCGCCCCTCCACTAGAGATTTTTATTTTTACCTAGTTGGCTCAACCTACTGCCCGCCAAAATCTTGAGCTCTCATTGGCTCTCCCCACAATGTGTCAAACTTTCCCACGCTGTCAACGCGACCCTTCTTTCGCCATACATACTGTAATTCGTAATGTAAGTGCCAGAGGGTGGTTAGAGGTGGCTTTAAATCTCGGTCAGGCACATACAATATAAATTTACCTGTTTATGTTAAGGTGAATCGTCTGTTAGATCTGCACTATTTGGCCCACCAATTTCTAATTGTCGGATTTACTTCAATTTTCTTCATAACACTTTTGTATTATCACAGTAAATTCAATAGTTAAAAAAAAAAAACGTTAAGTGTCACTTTCTGTAAGACATTATTAAAGGTTATGCTTAGTTTAGGCTGTAAAATACAAATCTTTGCACTTCTTTAGATTGTTAATCCTCTTATTAAAAGAAGCATGTGATATTCCTTTTTCTCAAAGTACTTTGGACTAAACTTCCCTATGTCTTTATATTTATTTAGTCAAAGTCATTTATATTCTAATAAAAGCATGGGGGAGTAACTGTTTAAAGAAGTACCCAAATCTTATCTTATACTCTACACACAAATACCTCCCTCTTGGAATAATGTAACTACTACTCTCCATTGTTAGTTCAATGGAATACCTTAAAAACAGTCATGTGAGGAGGAAGGTATTGCTCTTCTCTGCCTTGTAGTGTTGTTAACTTAAAATTATTAAATTTAGAGTAACTAAGGTTGTAATACTGGAAAGTTGCAATATTTTTATTGGAACAAAGTTCCTTATGGCACGTTCTGGAGCCCGGGAGTGAATCCAGAAAAAAACAAACAAAATAACCGTCACAAAATCTACCAATGACGATAACTTGAGTAAAAAATGACTGAGTTAGTTGAAATTTAGTAACACATGTTCATTTTACCAATACCTAGGCTGAGTTTGTTGGACAACGTTATCCGCCCAAGCGTTCACACGCAACGCTTGCGTAAACGTAAGCTTCAAATTTAAAATTAGAATTTTAGGACGGTTCATCTATTTAATAAAACTTCTTACACATCACCTTAAGTGCAATTGAAACAGGCATGTAAAATTTCAACCTGTTACAAGCAGAAGTTGCTTTGTGTTGGTGATTTATATTTTATATAATATTTAAATTGGAGTAATTCGCTGACGGAGTCTGATGGGACTAGTTCTTGTCTTCTTTACAGCCATCAGCAAGACACGTGTGGTGTCCCGCGACACCACACGTATTTTTTTTTTTTTATTTTTTCTCTCTTATGCTTCAGGCAAAATTTTAGATCCAGACCAAGCAAATAATAACATGCTACTTGTTATTGCGGTTTTCTAACCTATCTTTATTTCACACAGTAAGTTAATAGTTTGGACTAAGATTTCGGGCAGCCTACATTTTGTGTAGTACTGCCCTGCCCTGTTCTGCATTTAATTCATATGGTTCTTAGTATACAATTAGTGTTAGTGAGAGACACCAAGGGATGTGCCACGCAAGCGTGACACATAGGAGCTACTAATTGTATACCTTATTGCAGTGTGCATAATCACGGAATTACATTGTTGATGGTTTTTAGTATATTTCTGTAGTAGTTACGAAAAAAACTAAAAATGATAATAAGTTATGTCTATTTTATGAAAAAAAGTTTCCAATGGTATACTATTTCATATTCATTGTTCAAATGTTAACATTTGAATAATAACCATATTGTAACCTTACACCAAAAACAGCAGTTTTTAAACAGGATTAACATACTATAAATCCATAAGGTGCCCACACACGCTTTCTCTTTCCCTTAAAAAAAATCATTGCATGTCTTAAATTCTCTAAGAAAATTGTTGTAACACTGCTATTTGTCAATGTGGTGAACTTGTTAATGATCTGACCATCTATTTGATGAGACAAATACTTCAATGAAGTAGGTTTATTGAACCTGAGAGTGTAGAGGCCTGCTTACATTTGATCGGCCAACTTATTAGTTGTAATATAAAAGTCAGATCAAGTTGAATTTGTGTACTATTAAATTTAAATTTTTTCATAGTTAACTGATCTTGGATCACTATTTAAATAAAAATATGTACTTGCCTCTATAGGTCTTTTTACATTTAAAACTTTGGGTACTAATAATCGTTTTAATTTTTTGTTTTTAGATATAACGCTAAGAGGAGACACTGGAGGCGAACCAAGCTCAAGCTGTAAGCACATCTACACCGTGAGCCTTCTTCATGGCACATCTTTGTACACATTACCATCAGTCGTGCTTATATGAGCTCCTTGTTTTATACTTATAATATTTAACTTGGATTTTATCAAGTAAAACTTTTTTGTTTTATACATTTTTTTTCTTTTTATATAAGTTGATTATTTTTTCTTTCTTTATCTTACCTTTTCTCCCTATTTCCAAATTCTCTTAGTATTCTTAACAATGGTATGATTATAGTTGTCATAAAAATTGTTTATCCACGATTTGTTCCATCCAAAATTGTTTATCTATGATACTAAATATAAACATTGTATCTCTGTTTAGATGAGTAGAAAGTGATTCTTTACGTACTTATATTCATTGTGCATACGCGTCTCATAAATCTGAAGAATTCCTCTTCTTTACCACCCTAGGGCAGTAAAGAAGAGGAATTATTCACCTGTACACACGCTTTGCGAGTTTGTTTACATTTAAAAAAAACTAATTTGCTGTTTGTTTAATTAAAGTAACTGTTTATTTCGAGATTTTAGTGAAAAACAATGAGTGGTTATAATGAAAATGAGCAGAATAAATACGCCTCCCAAAATAATGAATTCGGCACAAAATACAACTAATGAATTAATGTCATCTTTATCTTAAGAGAAATACGAACTTACATACAGGTTTTTTTTTATTTTTATCTATTTATCATTATAATTCATCAACCGTAGATAAAGTATGGTACGTAACTCGTGCAAAAATGGCATTTTGCATTGCTCGTGTGGTTTTACTACCCTCGCTATCGCTCTGGATGCAAACTCCACTTCTACTTTCCGCCCTAGATGCGTAGTGTACACGTTGTGTTACTAAGTTAAATAGTAACTAAGTCAAATTTGTATCTCTTGTAAAGAGATTTAAACCGAACACGAGCTTCTCATCTGTTCTATTAGTTGTTTCGTCTTATTTACTTGAAATAATCAGCATTAAATCTGCTGACTCCGTTGCTATTTGAGAGGGTAGTTAATCACCTTGAATCTACAATTTAAAATGAATAGAGGATAAGCCTATGTTTAATGCTGAGTGCAGGCCTGGTAATTGGTCACTTTTTTTACTTTTAGTCACCTTTTTTGAGGTTAGTCACCTTTTTTGAAATTAGTCACATTTTTTACTTTTTTTGTGGAACGTTGAACTAATTTCTCCAAAAAATATTAAACTATGTATATTTCAAATAGTTATGCCAAGTGTCGCCTACCTATGAATTTTTTATTAGCTACATTGGACTGTGATTTAGTTGAAGAAGAGAGAAGAGAAGAAACCCTAATTTTGTGGAATTACCTAGATACGTGCTGGTAAGTTTTAAAGTGTAACTAACTTCGATTACAAACCACAGCATTTGTTAATTACAAAAGATCTACTTCAATTAGCAAGAAGTGCAGGCTGTAGCTATCAATCCTACTTAGAAAATGAGAGAAGAAAATCTGAACAAAAAGAAGCAGACAAATTAAAGAGGAAGCAGGCGGAAGAAGATGAGAAAAATTTAAAAAAGTCAATCGAAGAGGAAA
>KZ651161.1:547330-557531 GCA_001010745.2 Gerris buenoi | reverse complement strand
GGGGGGGGGGGGGGGGGGCGTCTTATAAACGCCAAAAAAAATGAGGGCACGTGCCCCCCCTCCCTAGTCAGTCTATCTTAAATAGCAAATATTTTAAATCTTAAATATTTATTATTTTAAACAATGAGAAATCTTTTTAATAATAAAAATGTATATTTAACAGTTAGACTTATAAAAATTATAATTGATAGCACATTATAATTATTAAGAACAAACTATAATAAGCTATGATGAAGATTTTAGGAAGAACTAATTCGAGATATTCTTTTTCGTCTTGTATCAACTATTACTTGTATTTCATGAAGGGTTTTGCCTTTAGTTTCAATAACATAGAAAGTAACAAAAAGTGGAAGTAGAAAACAAAACATGCTGTAAATCCAGAAAGCCAGGAAATATCCCACAGCTTCTCCTACAAGATGATATATCTTAATACAGATTAAAGATGATATTGAAGCGATTTCAACAGTCAATGCTGATGCAATCGCTTTGACGTTAGAAGGAAACATCTCTCCTTGGATAGTACTTGCAACGGGACCCAAACCAGTAAAAAATGAAAAACCGAAAAAAAGAAAAGAGGCAAACTTTACCCAAACAGCATTGGACATATTAACTGAAGTTTTAGTTCGTAAAATGTAGTCTAAACCAATAGTAAATGTGGTTATGCCACAGCCTATAGAAGAGATGATGAGTAAAGGCTTTCTACCCACGTTGTCAATCAGGAATGTAGCAAAAGGAACAGCGATACACCATATAACCCCAAACACTATAACACCTTCGTCAGTGGTCAGCACTCCAATACCGTCCGGGATAGCAGATGAAGCATAACCTATTATAACACCTATACCTGACATTCTCTGGCACATTGCAATAATAAATACTGTGATAATAGCTTGTTTGTAGCTTTTGTCAGTAAACAACTCTTTAAAAGATCGTTTTCGCTGCATCTCTTCCGCCAATGAACGTTCCATATACTGTATCTCCCTGTCAATTAATTCATTCTTCCTCCCTCTGAGCCACAGTAAAGATTTGGCAGCTCTTTCCTTCTTCTCTTTCATAAGGAGCCAATAAGGACTTTCTGGCATTAAACCAAAACATATAAGAAAAAGAAGTGGTAGTCCACCAAGAATAATTGCAAATGTATGGTAACTGACTTTAGCACCTACTATAAACGAAAAAACTATACCAATGTTTAAAGATAATTGTGATAATGTAGCTAATGCACCTCTAATTCTTGCTTCGGATATCTCTGCTATATAAATTGGAATTATTGTTGCCATGATTCCACTCCAAAATCCAAATAAAATTCTAGCAATATACAAGTGGTAAGGCTGTGAAGCAGTATAAACCATTATCCAACCACACAGAGGAAAGAAAGAGAACAACAGTAATGTGTTTCGACGACCTATAAGATCCATCACATAACCAGCTGGAATAGGACACAAAATATTACCAACAAAGAGAATAGAAACCATCCAATTAATCTCACTATCTGTTATCTTAAATGGTTCTCCAGTTTTCTTAATCTTTAAGAGGGCAGGGGAGGGCCAACCAATCACAGTACCAGATATCAAGACACCCATAGAACAGGCACCGGCAGCCAGAAATTGCTTAAACACAGCTACTAGTGACGTTTTCATATCGGTCTCTTCTTAGCTTGTAGTTTCAAAAGTAACTATTTTCTTATTACTCAACTTATAAATTGTAGATTTCCGTACCTTATTAACTTCATCGGTTTCTATGCTGAAAAATAAATGAGTAAATAAATAAAGACAACCAAAGTACATTTTTGCAAAAAAAAAAATAATAATAAGCTTAAGACCGCCCCTGCAACGCGCATGGCCTACCATTTTAGGATTCCCTGAGAAAAAACATGTATTTTTTTTCATAGGAGCCCATTATCAAATAACAATTGAAAAAGTTTAATTACATGCACATAAACATGTTTTATTACAATAATTACAGTTTTATAGTAACAGAATCATTGAGAAGAAGGAGAGACCGTATATTTGTGGCTACACCACTGTGACACTCCTATTATTTTATATGTATAAAATATACTATGTAAAGTAAAATAAAAGCTAATTCTATATACATTATATTGTAAAAACAAAGCAATAGTTTTTTATCTATCTGTACAACAGGGTGTCCCTATATTGTAGTCTAGATGTCGAAATTCAAGGAGTGTATTTAGGAGGTCAAAACTGAACTTTTTTACCCTATAAGGATAGCCTTGATGGGTTTTAAAGTTTTGCTGATTTTTTTTATTCTATCGATTTTACACGTTTAGCTCATTAAAATTCATTATAATGAACTTCGAGACTTATAATTTATTTATGGTGAAAGAAATTATTACTTATAACAAAATCAAACATTATTGAGAATGAGAAGAATGTCCACTTATATTATCTCTTTTAACAATAGAAACAAACATGTCATCAACAGTGATAGAAAGTTGCCGTGAAAGTGTGCACATATTATTGTAGTGTTCTGTTCGTTGTGTACTTAAACTATGATTGAAACAGTGGCGGCGATAGTGGCCCCGCAGTCCCCGCAGGGGGGGGGGAGCAACTGACGGCCCCTGGACGAGAGATAAAGGGCCCCCAATTAAAGCTTGCGGGGCCCCCAAAGCCTTACCACCGCCACTGGATTGAAACCATAGTAGTGTGAAACACTAAGCTCTAAACCAGAGTCGCAACAAAATGCAAAATTTGAAGAGACTTATCGGTGTATTTGACCACCTGTGAACAATATTGTTGAAGCAGTAAACAACAACCTCACTCGATCAAAGACAGTCAGATCTGAAATGCGACGATTTGAGAAGTACTATTGTCTATTTATTAAACCAGAAAGAGAGATAAGGGCTACCTGTACACTGAATTGAGCTTATTGTCTGAGAAAAACCTACAGTCTATAAGATTAGAGTTGGCACAATCGAAGGCGGGAAACAACAAATGAGGAGGCAGTTTTGGGGTTATAAAAAGGGAAAATCGGTGTTGCCATGTTATATATTTTTGTGGAACAGGGGTAGAGTAGAGCATTTTTTCTGAAGTTGCATTCAACATGGGGGACCAATAAAATCGTTACCCTCAAAATTTTCCCGTCTTTTGATTTTGCCAACTCTAATCTTATAGACTGTACTTCCATTATATACCTTTATTGAATAAAAATATGTATACATAAAGAACATTTAGTAGGTACATCAATTTATCTAATTCTATGAGTCAATGAGTAGTGTTTTAAAATTTTTCATTTTAGCACTACAAAAGGTTATATCTCTCTACTAGAGAACATAGAGTCCTGAGCTGTGGAATACATTATCAATATTTTGCAACGGCAATCAAAATCACGTTTCATGAGGAATCGTTTCATGAAGAATGTACTTTATGAAGAAAATTTTATGTACTTTATATTGCTACATTGGTTTCGAAGTTATAATGCCATTTAATAAGCGAAACATTTGAAATCGACCAAAATTCCAAAACTAAAACGCATCGGGCATCGAGGCTATATCCTTATAGGACAAAAAAAATAAGTTTTGACCTTCTAAACACGCTCTTGAATAAAAGCAATAAAAATCACAATTAATTTGGCTTTTATAGTATAATATTACTTAAAAAGCTTTAAAAACAATGCTGTGGATCAAATATATTTTTTAATTTCTTATACAGTACTATTAGTCCAGTCAATTTATCATAATTCATTGCAAAAGGTCCGGTATTTATGATTTTTGGATATGTTGTTGGGACTAGCACCACTAGTAAAAAGCCAAGTTTGCAGAATCCTAGACCCAGTGTAAGCAGAGTTATAGCTGAAAAACATGAACATTTTCCCACTTTTTTCAGTTTTTTATCTATATCTCCTTCTCTGGTCATCTGAGAGAAAAAATAGTTATTACCAACCTTGTAGAGGAGAAAATTTAGTTAAATTTTATATCAATACCTTTTTTCTCTACGGACTATAGTTTTCTAATTACAGACCATCGAAAATACGATTATTTTTAAAAAATACTCAGGCCAGTCAAAACATACTTAATAAATTGCTAAATTCACAAACAGTAATGTAGTTCTGATTTTTTTATATATTGTTCGGACCAGTTAGGGTAATGTGATCTTAAGTTTGCAGTTTCGAAAAACCTGTGCTAGCTGCGTAATATGTGAAAAACTGGAAAAAAATCGGACTTTTTTCAGTTCTTTTCATATAACTCGTATACTATGCGTTTTTCGATGTTAGTCATCATGACTATTTTTAAAGTCCAGTAAATTTGGAGCATTATTCTATGATCTTTTTTTTCGTTGAATGCCCAAAAGTTGTTATAAGAAGTGGTTTAGGTACAATTCATAAAATTTACTATTTTCCCATTTTGTTATTTTTAGTATTACAACAGAACTGTTTTGTCTACAGGCTCAATTTTGAGATTGCGTAAAAGCCAATTAAATTTACTACAACTTTATTTCTTACGACTTTTTTCGTAGAGGAGAGGCTTTATGCCGATAGTTGCCCCGAAGCTAGAGCAATACTTAAATTTTTCCATTTATTGGAATACACTGCCAATCTTTGAAGTGTCATATCTCAGTAACTATTGAACGAACAGAGTTGTCGATGGACGTAAAAAGAAACCAATTATATTTACTGCTACTTCATTCCATATAAATTTTCTCATAGTTTAACAGTTTTACGCCGATATTTGCCCCGAAACCAGAGCAGTACTTAAAATTTCAATTTTTTGCAAAACATTTTCCAATTCTTATTGGGCCATATCTCGGAATCTATTGGACGTACAGAGTTGCCGTTGGAATTAAATTGTTGTAAATTTATTGTACTGAAAAAATAGAAAGAACAACTAACATCGAACGACGCATATTTTACGAGGCATATAGCAGCAACTGAAAAAAGTCAGAGAATTATTCAGTTTTTCTCATATTACGCAGCTAGCACAGGTTTGCCGAAGCTGCAAACTTAAGATCACACTACCCTAACTGGTCCGAACAACATATAAAAAAATCAGAACTATCACAAAATTTTTATTTCTTGTATTTTTCCCAAATCATCGTATTTTCGATGCTCTGTAATTAGAAAACTAAAGTCCGTAGAGAAAAACTCTATTGACATAAAATATTAGTAAACTTTCTCCTCTACAAAATTGGTATGCACAGGAAAAGAGATAAAGATTAAAAACTGAAAAAAGTGGGAAAATTTCAATGTTTTTTAGCTATAACTCGTCTTCCCCAGGATTTAGAATTCTGCAAACTTGGGTAGTTACTAGTGGTACTAATCCCAACAACATAATATCCAAAAATCATGAATACCGGACCTTTTGCAATGAATCCCAAATTTTTGTATAAATTGACTGGACTATATTAAATATTTACTTTTTTTATTATTGACATAATGTGACATATTGTAATAAAATAAAATGCACATGCAAGAGATTGGTTTGAGAAGACTCGATAGCAAATACGACACGTTAATAGATATGAGAGTTTTAAATACTGGACTAGATTTATTATAATAATGTTCTGCAAAAGCAAACAACGTATATTGTACTCACCTATACCTATTCTATTATTTATTGCAATTATTTTCCCAATTCTTCTTTAAATTAATTAAAAATTCTTTACATTATCAATTAATTAACCCTTTGACTGCGGGACTAAATCCTTAGGGGTCAACTCTGGTGCGGAAATTTTTTCTTCTTTTTTTTACTCATTTATGGCATAAAAACGACTACTAGTTATAATAAATGGGAAAATTTAACTTTTTTTACCCAAAATTTAAGGAAAATTTAAGATATCACCAGGTGATACCTCACGCCATACAGTTGACTTAACCTTACTGTTGGGCGGAAGATATCACCTAGTGATACCAGGGTTATTGGTATTTTTTGCTCTAAAGACAGTCTTAAATGAACAGTGTCCAAAGGAAGAAGTACTGCAAACATTCTTGGTTGAAGCAGAACACAGTGTTAATGGCTGTATCACGTAAAGTTTTATTTTTCGTAAGTTCTCCTGGCTGCTCAAGCGTGGTTGAAGGCTGTGAGTTATCTGGACTAGTGCGGAAATAACGAAGAAATAAAACACGCGCAATGAATATAACTACGAGAAGAATCATGAATCAAAACCGAGACAAAATGTTTATATTATATATCAATCGTGGATAAAATATTTTGCTGGGATCTACCACAGTTACTTGAGAAAAAGTTATAACTCATTCCAACAAAGACACGATAAAATATATTTTGAATTATAAAACAAACTTCAAAGTGCTTTTAATACGTAAAAATTAAATTTAAAATACTTTATTTCGAGGGATCATGTAAGTTAGGAAATTATTGAACTGATACCTCTCTAATCTTGAAGCAACATACTTCAATTTTGTTACGCAACAAAATGAAAATTTCCAAAATTTTAACATTTTTTCTGTACATATTTGAAAAATTATACGTTAACCGTCACTAGGCAATAAAGAAACATTAAATTATTAATTAATATAATAAGAAAAGATAGCTTACCTTACTATTTGTGTGTAATAAAAGTGCGAAGTCTGCAAACCCGCATAACACAAGTAAAAAAAAAAGCGATCGAGAAACGGCTCGAGGGGAATGTAGTTGAGACCTTCCCTGAGGCGGCCACAAGACTAAACAACCCATTGGAACAAGCTCTGCCATCCCCTCCCTTGAACAACGCACCCCCTTCCCAGAGACCCTTGGTATCACCTAGTGATACCTTCCGCCACTCAGTTGAAATTGCTAGATATCACCTGGTGATACCTCCGCAGTCAAAGGGTTAATAAATTATTTAATTAAACTACATATATTGTGAAATCTGTTTAGCCATTTTTCTTGTTACATATATATTTTCTTACTATCACTGAGACATACATTTATGCAGAATATAACACACTGGAATAGATTTTACTTTTATCTATTCGATGAGACAAACATTTTTCCAAAAATAATAATATTTCTGCTACCTTCTATAAGCTTGGAAGGAAAAACGAAAAAAAATGGGTTGGTATTTATACTAACCATATAATTTAATGGATAAAGTTAAAGAGATTGGAGACTCCATGGAGGCAAAAAACCTTATGGTCTTTGGGAATAGGTTTAACAGATACTTTACTATAGGTGTAACATTTCCGCCGCTGTGACTCGTTACTCAATATAGTTACAAAATTAACAAAATAAATGTAGGGAATTTAGTCTTCTTTAAGTTTATACAAGACATTTTGTTGCAGGATCAACCGTTGAGCAATTATTTTGCTTCCGAGCTTACCGAAGGGAATAGAATCTATGTGATCGTTCCGATCGAAAGAAAATTTTATTGTAGTTGATATTGTGGGTCCTTAGGAATGTAATTCAAAACACTATCTCCTACACCATACTGCTATATTTCGACTCTGCCTCGAGTCATTTTCAAGCATCATTTATAAATATAAAGCTATGTTGTTTCAATCATTTGTTTTACAAAATCGTCATTTTTCAATACAGTAATTTATTTTTTAAGTGCTTATACAGCTACTCGTCCTGTTCCAAACGGAACATACCCCAAATCTGTATAAGCACTTAAAAAATAAATTACTGTATTGAAAAATGACGATTTTGTAAAACAAATGATTGAAACAACATAGCTTTATAAATGATGATTGAAAATGACTCGTGGCAGAGTCGAAATATAGCAGTATGGTTATAGGAGATAGTGTTTTGAATTACATCCCTAAGGACCCACAATAACAACTACAATAATAACTTTCAAGGGATCACCAATCACCTAAAATTGAAAATTTTAGGTCTCCGATTTCAATAATTCCAAGATAGAAATCCGTTTCATACGTATTTCTTATTTTTTTTTTAATATATGTTCCCTGATATACTCGTATATCAGGGAAAATGTTTGGTCTTTCTATCTGTCGGTCTGACACTCAAATTTTGCGAACCAACATATTTTAAAAACTACTCATCTGACTTAACTTTGACCCATTGTTGGTCTTGGTCCCATATAAGTTTCAACCTTCTGCGCTCATTTGTTTATTTTTCGCGTGCGCCTAAACATAAATTTATTTAAACCTATATCATCAAAAGAACTTATCTCATTTTGATGAAATTTGGATGGTATGGCGAAAGTAGCCTGCAGATGGCCCCAGATTAATTTCAACCGTCTGCGTTCATTACATTTTGCAAAATTGATACTTTAATCAATATAAAATATAAAAAAAGAAGTTTAACAGTTTTAAAAAACGGGGGAAAATAAAATAAATTTGATAATAATAGGTTTTCGTAGTATAAAATCATTTAAGTATACAAAATAGAACGCGAGGAAACATGTGCCACGCTATTGGGCAAAGTGGACAGACCTTATAGATATATACCTTTCTGTAGAGTCGGGTTTGGACCTAAGGTCCAACTCGAGGACCTGAACGGACTCGGAGACCGTGACTCCCCCCACTCCTCCAATTGCCGCTGTTAAACCTTAAATGTACTAAAAGTTTCCTCCTTTTAAACTAAAACATGCAATACATCTAAGGAAAATAATAGCTATAACTATAAGTACTAGAATAAATTGGAATTGAAAAGAGAGCGATGATAACTCCTACTCCACGGCGTATACAATCCAACTCTTTCCCAATTTTTCTAACCTAAACCTACCCCCAATCTACCTATAAATCCTAACCAATCCTAACCCAATTTTTGTACCTTTTAAGGGGGGTATGGGTATGGTCCACGCTGGCCCCCCTCGAGGTTGAAAATTTTGATTTTTAATCAGGGCCTATACCTTAGGAGCATATATCAAAATCGTTTCTACACCACCTTTTGCACGGCAAAAGGACTATTGACTATTGACTGGACTAATATGCTTATTTTCAAAAATCAATGAACATTTGTTCTAAATCTACGTATCCAATTCATACATTCTAATTTAGTTTCATAATATGGCTAAAACATTGCTTCGTGTAATTGACTGTTAATAATGAGGCTTATCTGTTTATTTTTGATGATTCTCAGGATGTCAGGAGATATTGACTTACATTTTTAAATTCTTGATTTCTTAACATTTCCACGAAGATTGTCCTATTAAAACTAAAAGCAGGTCTAAATCAAATTAAATGTCAATACTCAATAAGACCTAATTGCTATGTTCAAACAATGGGTCCGTCCTATCCGGCTATTACTAGTAAGGACTTACTACTACAACTACACTACTGCAAAAAAATGCAGAAATGCATAATTTTTTTATTTATTTATTTTATTTTATTTTTGGTAATTTTACACAAAAGCAATATTACATCTAGCAGGCCTTTCACTATCAATCCGCTTGATGAAAACAACGCGTCAAGCTGATTGACACGAGCTTAAGCACGAGCTTCAAGCGCATCAATCTTTTCATCAAAATTCATTTGTAGCGGAGTTTTCGACTAGTGCGGAGAACTGCTTCTCCTGGATTATTTTTTAATGCGTCCATTAACTTCGGTAATCTTGGAAATTGGTAGGAAATCCTACTTATTCATAGAGAAAGTGACAAAAATCTTCGTTTTAAAGTAAAAATATTCAATCTTAGTCCAGTTATTAACAAATGAAACGTTGTGGAAACAGAAAGTTTTGCTTCATGGTATAGCTTTGATATAATACATTGATGTTTGAAATTGAACATATCAAGTCCTGAAATATCTGAGGGGAAGCTATGGCCTTAATCTTGGATTATAGTTCCAATTTTTTACAAAAATCTATAAAAAGGTTAGCTTTATCTAAAGCATCATTTAGGTCACTTAATTAAATAATATATTATAGGTATTATTAATTAAAGATACAAATAAGGTTCAAAAGCAGTTCTTGGCACCTCGGTTGTTAGAAACATTTCCTTTTTTCCCTTTTTAAGTACAATTTAAAATATAATTGCTTGAATTATAATGTTTAATGAACGGTTTTGTAAATTATTTACTGCAAGTTTGATTTTTTTTTTTTTTTTTTTTTAAAAACAGCTTATGTAAAACCTAAAATAATAAACATAGTTTTATAGTAAATTTTATCAAAAATTCTAATGTTTTAACTTTCCAAGATAAATCTTCCTTATTCGACTTATTAACTTTTTACTTTCTCTTGGCCCAACCTTTTTCTAAATATTTGGGATAAACAAAAAATAGGACCAATTTTCTAAAAAAAAAAAAAAAAAAAAAAAAAAAAAAAAAAAAAAAAAAAAAAAAAAAAAAA
>KZ651161.1:499681-521117 GCA_001010745.2 Gerris buenoi | reverse complement strand
AAATCGCTAGTGGACATGGGGCTGAGACTAGTCTCGGAGACTCGCCGACTCTCCGAGACTCGAGAGAGGCTGATGTTGCTCTCAAGTAGACAAGGTTCTGAGACTAATCTCGAGACTAGCTCTCGAGATTTAGTCTCAGGTGTACACCCACCCTTAGGATGATTGCCCCACTTAGTGTGCAGATCTTTGCCCCATTCAGTGTGCGGATCTTTGCCCCATTTTATCAAATCATAAAAATATTGAAACCTATCAAAGGTAATTTACATATGAAGATAAAACAATATTTCTACGCTACTTTAGCACCATTTTGGTACAACTTTATCAAAAATACGAATATTGATTTATAATAATTAATAATAAACTGCCAAAATTCTATAAAAGTTAGTTTGAAACATTAAATATAAACTTTTTTAATTGAAACATTAAAAAATATACTTTCCTCATGTTTCTTGGCAATAGTGGAAACGAAATCAAGATAACCTTACTGGAGCAAAGCCTCAACGTAAGGAATGAGTGTTGCCAGTCCCACTTCAAAAATTAGTTTCCCTCCCATTTTTAAAACAGTGTGGACATTTACCCCATGCAGGGGAGCCAGGGTAGCTGAGCGTGTTAAGGCGCTTGCTCAGCTATCAATAAGTGGAGGCAACTCGAGGTCGTGGGTTCGATCCCGTGTCATGATACTCTGAATTGCATCAATGAATGGCGGACGGTGCAGGGCGAGGGACACCCTTTATGTGGACTCTTCCCCCACACTTAGATGTGGGTCCGATCCGTGTCATGGTGATGTAATTTGTATCTATGGTTCGAGGACGGAGCAGGGCGAGGGACACCCTTTGTGGGGACTCTTCTCCCACGCTTTGACGCTCGCTTATATAGGTTACTAATGACCACTCCATACTCGCTTCGGCGATACAATGTACATATGTATGATGTGTGAAGTAGCTGGAACTCTCCACCACGGGGCGTAAAAAGGGCCTAAGTGATGGCCTAATTGCAAGTTTTGAACAGGTGGTTCATCCTACCCATTCTAGTAGGAAGTACTAGACTGGGTAGGATGNACATAAGTGTAGTGAAAGATGTTTAATAACAAAAAATTAATAAAATATACTCACATAAAGTTATGTTTTTAAAAATCCTCTTATTTTTTGGGTATTATCATTTATCATTGAAGGAGAGATTTCTTATTCAACACACAGTTTACATCGAAATTAAATAATCATTTATAAAGATACTTCAATATTTATGGTATATTTAGGTCTTTCTTTAGTTTGTTCTTCTGCTATTTGGCATTTATTTATTTTGCATATGAAACATTTTTAATGTATATTTAACAGTTAGATTTCATAAAAATAAATTTAAAATTCAACTTGACAACTTCTTCTTTTCCGTCATTTATCAACTTCCATTTGTATTTCCGGAGAGGTTTTACCGTTAGTTCCAATAACATAGAAAATTACGAAAAATCGTAAACCAAAACGAAAGAAGCCGTAAATTAAGTTAACTAGGAAATATCCAACAGATTTCCCTTCAGGATAATATGTATTAATGCTTATTAAGAAGGACACTGGAGAGACTTATATAGTAATCGCAGATGAAACAGCTCTAATGTTAAAAGGAAATATCTCTCCTCGAATGGTTGTTGTACAAACAAAAAAACTAGACCAATGTTTAAAGATAATTGTGTAAATAAAGTCAATACACCTATAACTCTTGCCTTTCAATCACTCTGCTATGTTTATTGGAATATAATTCTGTGTATGGGAGGTAAAGGGCACTATGTGCCCGGTTTTGATTCGTGATTCTTCTCGTAGTTATATTCATTGCGCGTGTTTTATTTCTTCAGAAGACGAATTCTTCATCTTATAGTACGATTAGCGTGTTTGTTAACATTTTTAACAAAACTAATTTGCTGTTATTATTACAATTCAACTATCTGAAATCATAATCTATACAACTTACAGTATATACAAAGTATTAAAAATAAATATTATTAAAATATAATTTACGATTAAAAAAAAAAAAAAAAAAAAAAAAAAAAATCAGTTCAAAACTTACAAAAATATTACAACAATTCGTAAATTGCTTTGTAGCATTATTTCATATAATTTAAAAACTGTATTAACCATCTTCAAAAGGCCAGTTTCAAATTATTAATAGTTAAAATGAATTACATCTATTATTATGTTGACATAATTAGTTTTGAGTCCTCATACCTCCATGTCATTATTTTGTTTGTACGTGCAACCGATTTGTAATAGCATTATTATTATTTTTATTTTTTTTAAATAAATAATTTAACGCAGACACCTTCTAAGATAAAAACACAAGATATTACTTACATTTGTGATAAAAAAAATAAATAAATAAACGATTGAATTCCTTGACTTAGTCTACTTCATAAATTTTTCACACAAATAGAAAGAAATTAAAAATTGTGTGAATTTTTAACATAAGTGTAGTGAAAGATGTTTAATAACAAAAAATTAATAAAATATACTCACATAAAGTTATGTTTTTAAAAATCCTCTTATTTTTTGGGTATTATCATTTATCATTGAAGGAGAGATTTCTTATTCAACACACAGTTTACATCGAAATTAAATATTCATTTATAAAGATACTTCAATATTTAAGGTATATTTAGGTCTTTCTTTAGTTTGTTCTTCTGCTATTTGGGATTTATTTATTTTGCATATGAAACATTTTTAATGTATATTTAACAGTTAGATTTCATAAAAATAAATTTAAAATTCAACTTGACAACTTCTTCTTTTCCGTCATTTATCAACTTCCATTTGTATTTCCGGAGAAGTTTTACCGTTAGTTCCAATAACATAGAAAATTACGAAAAATCGTAAACCAAAACGAAAGAAGCCGTAAATTAAGTTAACTAGGAAATATCCAACAGATTTCCCTTCAGGATAATATGTATTAATGCTTATTAAGAAGGACACTGGAGAGACTTATATAGTAATCGCAGATGAAACAGCTCTAATGTTAAAAGGAAATATCTCTCCTCGAATGGTTGTTGTACAAACAAAAAAACTAGACCAATGTTTAAAGATAATTGTGTAAATAAAGTCAATGCAATAACTCTTGCCTTTCAATCTCTCTTCTATGTTTANCGCGGACGGTGCAGGGCGAGGGACACCCTTTATGTGGACTCTTCCCCCACTCTTTGATGTGGGTCCGATCCGTGTCATGATGATGTAATTTGTATCTATGGTTCGAGGACGGAGCAGGGCGAGGGACACCCTTTGTGGGGACTCTTCTCCCACGCTTTGACGCTCGCTTATATAGGTTACTAATGACCACTCCATACTCGCTTCGGCGATACAATGTACAAATGTATGATGTGTGAAGTAGCTGGAACTCTCCACCACGGGGCGTAAAAAGGGCCTAAGTGATGGCCTAATTGCAAGTTTTGAACAGGTGGTTCATCCTACCCATTCTAGTAGGAAGTACTAGACTGGGTAGGATGAACCCTTTGCCCCCATGCAGACCTTTGCCCCCACCTACCCTACATATTTACGTTCATGTTTTTTAATATGTGTAATATAAATACACTAGCAGTAGCCATTTTTTTAAAAACATTTTTGAGGTAAAATTTAAGTTGTAAAAAAGACTTGTTTTTATCACTCGTTTATAATATGCACTCTGATTTTTGAGGGGAAAAAAGAGGTAAAAAAGGTCTAAAGGAAATAGTTAGACTTCTATTTTGTTCTCAGTTTCATTTTTGGAATGCTTAAGAGGTTGGTCGATACCTAAAGCTACTTTAATTTAAAGTTTATAAGGATAGAGTAAATTAATTTTCATTTAACTCTATAGTTAGAACTATTTTCTATGTATGTGAAACAATAAAGGCACAGGGTAATAAATAATGTTCCATAATAAAAAGTTAATTGAAAATTCGACTATAATTACCAAAAATGAAATCATAATCTATACAACTTACAGTATATACAAAGTATTAAAAATAAATATTATTAAAATATAATTTACGATTAAAAAAAAAACAAAAAAAAAAAAAAAAAAANTTCAAAACTTACAAAAATATTACAACAATTCGTAAATTGCTTTGTAGCATTATTTCATATAATTTAAAAACTGTATTAACCATCTTCAAAAGGCCAGTTTCAAATTATTAATAGTTAAAATGAATTACATCTATTATTATGTTGACATAATTAGTTTTGAGTCCTCATACCTCCATGTCATTATTTTGTTTGTACGTGCAACCGATTTGTAATAGCATTATTATTATTTTTATTTTTTTTAAATAAATAATTTAACGCAGACACCTTCTAAGATAAAAACACAAGATATTACTTACATTTGTGATAAAAAAAATAAATAAATAAACGATTGAATTCCTTGACTTAGTCTACTTCATAAATTTTTCACACAAATAGAAAGAAATTAAAAATTGTGTGAATTTTTAACATAAGTGTAGTGAAAGATGTTTAATAACAAAAAATTAATAAAATATACTCACATAAAGTTATGTTTTTAAAAATCCTCTTATTTTTTGGGTATTATCATTTATCATTGAAGGAGAGATTTCTTATTCAACACACAGTTTACATCGAAATTAAATATTCATTTATAAAGATACTTCAATATTTAAGGTATATTTAGGTCTTTCTTTAGTTTGTTCTTCTGCTATTTGGGATTTATTTATTTTGCATATGAAACATTATTAATGTATATTTAACAGTTAGATTTCATAAAAATATATTTAAAAATAAACTTGACAACTTCTTCTTTTCCGTCATTTATCAACTTCCATTTGTATTTCCGGAGAGGTTTTACCGTTAGTTCCAATAACATAGAAAATTACGAAAAATCGTAAACCAAAACGAAAGAAGCCGTAAATTAAGTTAACTAGGAAATATCCAACAGATTTCCCTTCAGGATAATATGTATTAATGCTTATTAAGAAGGACACTGGAGAGACTTATATAGTAATCGCAGATGAAACAGCTCTAATGTTAAAAGGAAATATCTCTCCTCGAATGGTTGTTGTACAAACAAAAAAACTAGACCAATGTTTAAAGATAATTGTGTAAATAAAGTCAATGCAATAACTCTTGCCTTTCAATCTCTCTTCTATGTTTATTGGAATATAATTATAATTACGCTTCCGTACCCCAATCAAAATAAAAGACTAGAAATAATCTGGTGATGAAGCTGTGAAACAGTATAAAGGATTATCCAACTAGAGGAAAGACAGAGTACAACAGTAACGTGTTTCGATAATCCATACGAAAAACCAGCTGGAATAGCACAATTACCAGCAAAGAGAAGAGAAACCATCCAATTAATCTCACTCTTTGTTATCTACAGTGGCTCACCAGTTTTCTTAATCATCAAGAGAGCCCAGGGGCAACCAATCACAGTACCAACTATCATGAGACCCAACGAACCTGTAATGACAGCCAAACATTTCTTAAACGCAGCCACTTGTGTCGTTTTCATATCCGTCTCTTCATAGATTGTAGTCTCAAAAGTTTAATTTCTTATAACTCAACTCATAAATTGAAGGTTAGAGTACCTTATTAACTGGCCTTCAGTGGTTTCTATGCTAAAAAAATTAAAAAAAAAAAAGTTATTTAAGAAAGAAATTAAAATTATTGTCTATCGATTTACTGACTATAGTAATAGTCAGTGTGAATCTATTTTTTTAAGGAAATTTGATTCATTTAATTGTATTAACTCTCAATAAATAATAATAGTATTAGAAAGCTCAGTTTATAATATAAATATAAAAAGGTACTTCTTTAGATTGTTACTCCCATATGTTGTTTTAGAATATAAATGACTGACTAAATAACTATACAGAAAAAGGGATGTTCAGTCCAATGTACCTTTAGACAAAGGAATATAGAGGGCTTAGAGTCAGACAGCGTTAACTACATTTTTGTGATTTTCAGTAATATACATCTTTAGAATGGTTGTGTTCAATGCACAAGTTGACTGTGACATATTATCTCTATCTATGATAGATATAATATCTCTATGCTATATAGAGATAATATGCTCCAGTCAGCTTATAGTATTGAAACACAAGCATTCTAAAGCTGTATATAATTCAACGTCATGAAAAAATAGTTGTAGATAACGTCTGACACTAAGCCCTCGATATTATAATTCTGTTGTTGTAAGGGGAGTAACAGATTAAAGAAAAACATCCCATTCACCTTCTTTAGATTGTTACTCCCCTCTGTTTTTTATAAGAGAAATAACAATCTAAAGAAGGGCCTATAAAAATATATAAACAACAACAATAAAGTAAAGCTTGAACATTAATGAAATATTGAAGTAATAAAACATTTCTGCAGAAAAACTTTTAAAAAATTAATAATTTAGAATGATGAAATATACCTGTCAGCTATTCTAAGACCAATAATGTCTGCAATATGATAATCAAGTCCAAGAAACATTCGTTTTTTAACAAACTCCTTATCTCTTAATTCCTAAAAAAAAGAAAAAGTTCATTACACTTGTCTATGATTATTTTAAAAGGAGTATGGAGAACATGGTGGTGGTCATAATACCACATATTATTTTTGAGAGTTAATGAAACGATGTAGTTTTTTATTGATCAATTTAAACGGTAAATTATTCATTCAATAATGAATTAATATTGTAATAATTCATAAGCTCAATGTAATGCTTCACACCTCCACATAGAACTGTACAGTAACACTTATGGGGAAGAATGAGATATAAAAAAGATGGTTGGAAAATATTACTAATACATATTGTCATCACAAATACACAGTGGGTTAAAATTTGCACCTCACAAACAAGTGAAGTTAAATAAAAGTGTGTAAAAAGTAATTAAAATAATCTTGTTTAAAAAGGTTGAAGACAATGAAGAGGGTTAAATATGAATATTTATGTTTAATTTTCTATTTAAGGTTTGTTTAAATATATATACTTTTTTATTAACATAAGTTGGTATATTNGACCCCCCGGGGGATCGAACCCGGAACCCTTTGGATCGAAGACAAAAAAATCATAATTACATAACGGGTGTGCTAATTCATCTACAAAACCCTAAAAAGTACTTGGGGCAAGTACTTCCCTGTGATTTTTATTGATCAATTTAAACGGTAAATTATTCATTCAATAATGAATTAATATTGTAATAATTCATAAGCTCAATGTAATGCTTCACACCTCCACATAGAACTGTACAGTAACACTTATGGGGAAGAATGAGATATAAAAAAGATGGTTGGAAAATATTACTAATACATATTGTCATCACAAATACACAGTGGGTTAAAATTTGCACCTCACAAACAAGTGAAGTTAAATAAAAGTGTGTAAAAAGTAATTAAAATAATCTTGTTTAAAAAGGTTGAAGACAATGAAGAGGGTTAAATATGAATATTTATGTTTAATTTTCTATTTAAGGTTTGTTTAAATATATATACTTTTTTATTAACATAAGTTGGTATATTTCAATCATAAATTTTAATAAAATAAATTACACAGGCATAACAATTGTTTGAGAAGGCTAGATAGTAAATATGGCATATGAATAACAAAATATGAGTCAAATAAAGGACTAGATTTATTATAATATCAAGCAAACAGTACTCGCACATAAAAAATGATAAAATATTTATTTATTTCAATTATTTTCTCAAATCTTTATATAATACAGTAGAACCTCACTTACACGACCCTCAATAACACGAAAACCTCAATTGCAAGTACAATTTTCAAATCCCCTTGAGACTGCCATAACACAATGTTAAATTAACCTCTATAACACGACTATTATTATCCAAACAACCTCAATAATACGGATTTTTTTCCAATTCACAACATAACTCAGAAACTCTATAACAAGTCGTTTTGAGAAGTCAACCTCTATAACGCGACTCTATACAGGAATGGATCGACCATGAACAAGTCTAGGCTTGAAAACCCTACCCCACCCTGCTCCTAACATTCTATTAACCTCTATAACACGACTGATAGCCAAAATAACCTTGATAACACGACCCTCAACAAAAAGAGCATCTAGATAACAATATTGTTTCCCTAATCCCCTTGAGACACTTCTTATCAAGGTTCTACTGTACTAATAAATGTGGCACCTAGAAGACTAATAATTTACTAAAAAGGACTGCACTACTTGGTGTTTTAACCCAAGATACAAAAAAAACTTAGATTCAAATTAAAATTTACTTGTTTTTAAAATGCTAAACAAATTCTTTAAACTTAAAAAATGACTTATTAGAGGAAATTACTAGGCTCTGATTTTAGAGACGGACCTTTCCTGATGTTAATTTTATAAAATTCAAACAATGAAAGCTTAAGTTTTCTACAATTGAGTGAGAGACTATGTAATTTTGTTTGTCTGTCACTGTATCTCTTTGTGGGTGATAAACCGATGTCCAATGATAACTTAAGTAAAATTCAATAGATAATGGCATATGGTTATGTGGATAGTGGGCAAATAATGTTGGCAGGAATGTTGGCTGAAAATTAATAGTAGACATTTTTGAGAGGAAAACATTCTTCAACAGTGATCTATTCAATAGTTAAAAATTGGTCCGAGACAACTCAGACAATCTTTCTTAAATATGAATTCATAATTTCTCAGGAGTTTTCCATTTATTAGTTTTCGTAGGTACATTTAATTATTATTGAACATTTTATCAAAATGTATCATAAAAATAACTTCTCCTCGGTGGAGAGGCCTCTCTCCGTAAGTGTTTAAAGCTATTTTATCAGGAGCTACATTTTTCTGGGAAAAACGGCTTATATTGTTAGATTTTTATTTAAAAGGGCTAAATTTAAGATTTTTTTTAATCAAAATCGTCAGAACCGTTTTTGAGAAATAATTTGTTTAACATTTTTCCAAAATTTTTGGGGGTCAGCGCCCCATGATTTGAAGCTAAAATTATTTTCTTGATATAGCCTTAGGGTATGATTTTTCTGAACATGTATGCCAAATTTCATCAAAATCAGCTCCAGGTGTCTGCACAGAGAGACGACAGTAAGACTTTTTTAAAAACCACTTTTTTGAACTCAGAGGACCTTGAGGGTGAATCCACTAAAATCTCAAAATCAAATTTTTGCGCTATCATAATAATTTCTCATTAAACCAAAAACACTACAGTATTTGATGTTTTCTTTTGGGTCTCTTCAGGGTTTTTTTAGGGGTTAAAAAAAAAAAAAAAAAACTACTTAAGAAAAATAATTTCTCTTTATATGAGAAAGTAAAAGAGGAACATTTTTTCTCTTTTAAAAAGAAAGCTATTTGCTTTTTAGTTAAGAAATCTTAAAATTTAAAATATTCAATTTTGAAATATTGATGGAGTAACATGTTTTAAGTTTCCCTGAATCCAAAAAAGTGGATTTAAAAAATTTGTAAGCAGGAGAAGCTGAAGTTGTGGGTCAATTTTATTGAAATTTGGCATATCTGTTCTGAAAAATCATACCCTGAAGCAATGTCAAGAAATAAATTTAGCTTTAAATTTGGAGGCTAACCCCAAAAACAGTGAACTTTTAATATAAAATATGTTGAATTAGCCAAGGAATCACGCCATTCATTTTCCGTCACATGTTTTAAAACATAAAACACCCTTTATAAAAAATATTTTGAGTTGAATCTCCCCTGTTTGACTGTCAACAGAAGAGTTCAAACAAGAGAAAGTTGTTCAATTTTTTCTTCTTCTTTACATCCATTACCATTAAATAGCCATTATAGAATGGAACCATTACCCACTTTACATACCTGTTAATAAAATTATTAGTTAAATATTACCCAGAGTATTGCTGTGGTTTGGACTTAAGTTGACAAAGAGGGCCATAATTGGGCGGAAATTGTTTTTAAAAAATTATGCATTTTTCTAACTAAAACTCACAGATTTTAAGAGTTCCTTGTCAGGGCTCTTGTTCAATGCAACCACAATAGCGTTTCTACCTTCCATAAAGATTTTAGAATATTCTCCAGCACAAGGTATTGTTAACTCGTAAGTTGATTCTGCAACGTAGACTAGAAATCCTGCTCTAATGAGGTCACTGAAATAAAATAAAAATAAAAAGATAAAAATTTTTACCAACAAAATTTTATTATTGTATTGTATATAGAATAAAAAAAAAAATTATGCAAAATCAGAATGAGCTGAGGATTGTTTTAAGGTTAATTTTAATAGAACTGTTCCTGAAAGTGAATCGGGTAGTGAATTTGCCCAACTATTTTCCATTCCTTGTCTGCAAGTAGCACCACAATATCTCATACTAAATTCCTCATCCCATTCCTTTCTTTGTCCGTTTCTCTTTATTATCTGCCTGCTGTGTACACTGAACACTCCCCATAATGTCACTTTTTGCTTTTTATGTAATTTCCTGAGTAGCTCATAACACTTAGCTAGGAGACAACTTGGTATGATAACTTTTATGTCTCACCTCTCTTGGTAAGTATTGATAAGATAGTAGACTCCCACAATCTATATCACAGCTTTTCGTACTTTGTCTTCCTTGACAAGGCTTTTCATCCTGAGTTATCTCTGAATTTCTGGCTGTAGACCATCAAGGCTCAAAAGATTTCCAAGGTATTTAAAACTGCTAACCTTTACTAAATTGTTTTATCAAGATGGCAGCCATTTAAAAAAAATTTAGATTAAACTTTTAAACAATTTATTATAATGATGTGAAACAAACACCTTTATATAATATGCATTGTTATTGCCCAAATGCAATAATACTCCAAAGTGTCTAGCCCAATTCGTTTCCAATTGGTAATTAAACCAAACAAAATATGTATCTTTTTGTTCTCACATTCTGCATGATGCATTCCCATTTAAAAAATGTTCGAACCCTTGTTTTTAAGGGATGAGTTTTTGGGGCTTCTATATCATTTTCTGAATTTGGGTCATAACAAATAACATAACTGCAGAGTTTCAAATTTTTGTTAGGGTACTTTCAGAAATCAGGTGTGTTACAGTTAGACAGAGTATGTATAAGGTTCTCTTTATTTGCCTACAGACACTAATCTGTATTTTCTATTGATGAGTTTCTATCTGAATTCAACACAAGAGCTCATTGAAATAAATACTTACCAAATATCTCTTTCAGTCAATTTAAGATTAGATAATTCTGCTTTTTGAACTCGAAGTCCACTCAGCCGAGGTACAACATGTTTTATAAAGCGTTCAATCTTTGTACTTGAAGAAGAAAACTGTTTGTGCCAGAGTAATAAATCTTTACTAAACACAATAGCCTTCGAAGGTCCACATGTGGGCAAGTTGAAGCACATAATCTTCCCTTCTCGTTGTAGCATACCCTAGAAGAAAGACAATTAAGATTGTACTAAATCGTTTGAATAAAGTTAGATAATACAATTTTTTAGATAAGGACCTCTGACAATATTTTTTTGTGATAAGCCAAATTAAAACCTTTTTCTTCAAACATTACCTTTGAATACAGTATTACCCCGATTTACGTTATCCTGAATTACGTTAATTCGGAGTTACATAATACCCAAAATTGCTGCTAAAAGTGATAAGGGAGTCGATTCTGTAACTTTGAAACCTCCCTTTTATGTTATTATACATCAAATTTAGATAAGAAGATGAGCGCACAACCAGTCAATGTGAATCTACAAGTTAAATTGTTGTGAAGTAACAAAAAAGTTGATATTTAGTGGGTGTCAAAGTGTATCCAAGTAAATTCCTTGATGTACGGGATTCTACATGATCCCACCTATTACGAAAGTCCGGGGTATTACTGTATAGCTATGAATAATAAATTTTGAAAAAGATCACATGTCAAAGTTTCTATCTGAAGTCTAGAAAGGTGGAGGAGGTAGCTGTCCCGACTATATACTAATTTAAATAACAGATAATGTCAAGAATAGTAAATTAATTAAAAATTGAATGGTTTAGAGACAACATTGCATATAATTATTTTATACATAAAATATCAAAATCCATTGAATCCCAGAGTAAATCAGGCTATTGTAATGAAAAATATAATTTTGTAACAAATTGATCTTATAAATGTAATGCCAACTTAGATCCACATATGACTGGGGCAGGAGCATAGAATATTAGCTTACAAGCTTTCTAATTGAAATATATTGCTACATACCATATATATAAATGTTTTTTACCTGCACAGCTAGCTGTAAATATTCTAAACCTTTAAACTTTGAAGTTTGTAACCTATAAACCCTAAAAGGAATCCACATTCCAGAGGAAAATGCTCTTAATTTAGAGCTAAAATTCATTTCTGGATTTTACCGCGAGGTATGATTTTTCTGAACCTGTATTGCTTAAACCATACCTCAAACACAAGTGAGGTGTACTTAAATGCAATGATACAACATCTTGTATGGGGGGCGATTGGTATTGTGCTACACACCAACTATCTATGACAACATTCTTAACTTTAATTCATAGCCTTTTTGGTGATCTGATCAGATTGTAATGTAATAAGCAAAACGTTAGTGCTAATTATGCATAGTAAATTATACTCGGGAGTTCCTGGTAGCTCAATGCTAACATTTGTGCTTTGTGAAACTTGAGGTTACAGGATCAATTCCCGACTACAGAATGGGGCCTCACGCTTGGTGTTCACATAGAAAATAGGGGTAGCTAATTATGTGAAGAGGCCCCATCTGCTTACAAATGTCAATACAGTAATGGAACAACTAGAGTTAGTGCGTTGACAGCGCGGGAAAAAATAGCAAATGGGGGACGAGCCAATGAGAGCTTGAGATTTTCCCGGACAAAAGGTCGGGCCAACTAGGCAAAGATAAATGTCTCTAGTGGAGGGGAGAGGCCATCTGGATAAACGCTGCCCCACCCGTACCTACAGACCTAGTGGCTTTATTTTTTCCCCCAGAGAGGTTGGCCAATCTGTGTGTCACTCAATTTCCCGCGCTGTCAACGCACTAACTCTAGTTGTTCCATTACTGTAGTAATATTGTTTGGTTGCTAATAGTGACACACCAAACCGATGTAATTCCATTACTCAGGCCAGTAATTCCAGTAATCAGGTCTACCCTCTCCACAGACACCATGGATTATAATAATTATAAATAATAATATCCTAACACCTCTACTATCTCTTATCCCTGGTTGTTTAATACTTTCGTACTTTTCGACAACTATCAGATAACAGGAATAAAATAGTAATGTGTTCTTTGATACATTTTAAATATCATAAAATAAGCGATAATATGTTATATTACAGTAATACATACGAGTCTTCGTCCTATAGCAGTAGAGATAGAATCTGATCGAAATATCAGATGTGGGAAGAATACAGCAGGAAATTTAGACAATGCCGATTGAGAATATAACTTTTTAACTTCAAGCATCTTGGCACAAAGGCTATTATTTTTTAAACGATATTGTTCAATATTAAGCGTGCTAGAAGATCTCAAATTGTCTTTCTCTTGATGCACAATTTCTTGCCAAGCCGTAAACTGTTTATTCAAACGATTCTGAGCCACTTTCAACATTTTTTAAAAAAGATTATTAAAAAAAAACCCAGAGAAATCAACTCGGCTAATATATAAATCGGAAAAATCCAAAAAAATGCCAACACAAAACACGAAACAATTTCCCATAAAAAAACATAATTGTCCTTTTCAGAATTGTAATTGAAAACAACTAAAGTTTGATAAGAGAGAGAAATCGAGAGTCGAGAGTATTAAATATTCATTAAAAAAGAATCGATAATCAATAGAATGTATTAAAATAGTTAACATAATTATTTAATGGATTTTAAAACTAGACAAAGTTTTGTAAAAACGAATCTATGAATTTCCATACCTTTACAATTTTACAATAATAAAATAAGCAGAGAAATATTCAATTTATGAATATCATACATCGATAACATATACCTATCGATTTTTTAACTTTAAGGACTTTAGCCCCGAGAACATAACCTTACAAAGTTTAACCTTCCTCTATGTCCTCTAATGTTTTTTTTATCTATTTTCGTTTTCCAGTGACCCTGTTGTGTTTTCTCTGTTACAATGGCCGTAAATAGGAATTCGTTAGTTTTAAGTGTCTGTTCGGATTGATTTTGCATAAGTTTTATTTTATCAATTATTACATTAAATAATTTATTTTTTTCGAGTACTCATCGGATTTTTTAAGGCAATGTGCGTTTAGATGTTTTTTACCAAGTTATCAGTGGTATTTTGGAAATGGTCTCCAGAGTGAAGAGCGAATATTCAGAAATTTACGGAAATACAGGTGAGGGCGGTTCATTTTTAAACATGTATTTTTTTTAAATTAAGAATTTGCTTCTTTATCTATTATCTTTAATTATTCAGATATCAAACTAATTCGAGGTCCGATAGCCAAACCCAAATTTATTGCTTGCAAAATATATTCATTGTTTTATTTTTAAACTATAAATTCGCTTTAATACCTATTTTTAGGTGATTCTGAATGTATTTTTATAACTTTTTAATCCATTTTGTTTCGAACGATTATTATCTCTGCTTTAACCCAGCCTTGTTTTTTTTATTATATTTCATGATGGTACTTTAAAAATTGATGAAGAAGGTAAGTCTGAACTTAAGTACCTATATTATATACAGACATATACTTATACTACATACTTACTTATAATTTTGTTTATATTTTTAAAATTAAGATAGTAATTAACATATTACACTATATTGATGATTTATTGAAATAAATATATTTTTTATTGGCATTCAACAAAAAAAATAAATAAATAAAATAAATAAATATTTCGTATAAAATGATAATTTTTATCATTGAAATCATAACTTTATTATGAATTTTAGTTATGACATCATCACTGACAGACGAAAATTATTCATACAATTCCAATGAAAATCTATGCAAATATCCACTCTAAGCATATTTTTGGTTCCTGGAATTTTTAAAAAATGTAATTTTTTAAAGACAACCATATTTTTTCAATGCAAGATTATTGTAGGCTTGGAATTACGTAATACCGGTAAACCAGAATTCCCTCTTTAAGCGGAATTCCCTTTTCATACTCCCTTCGTAAAAAATAGACAATTTTATACATTAATTATTATTACCTGTTTCTTATATTTTCAATATTAATTAATAGTTTAAAAAGGTTACAAAGCTCACAACACACTATATTATTTCATTCATATCATTTATTGTGACTAAAAAAACAATATTTTTTTATATCATGTATAATTTTATGTAGGTACAATATTCTTGTGTTTATTTAACTTTTAACGAAATTTTTAAGTGTAATCTGCCAAAACAGTGTGTTGCGGGCTTGGTTACCTAATTCTAAAGCTTTGCTTTATATTCAATGAGTATAACTATTACCTTTAAGATCATAGAAATTTAAAAAAAAAAAATTGCTTTTATCTGTATCCCCGCTCCGGAAAATATGCGAAACTGCGCTTTATCAATATTTCAGGACAAACAAAAAACGACTTAATTGCATAAAGAAATAGGTTTTTGGAATCTAATGATTGGTTATATCTGTAAATAATATGCGATGATTATGGGTAGTTTTAATTCCTGTGTTTAGTCGTCTTCATTTGTAGGGGGTCATTTTATCTCTCCAGAAAAATTGACAAAACCCAGAAACAACTAAGCGAACACAATATTATTGCGTAGTACCGATAAACAAAGGATACCACTAAAACTGAAATTCACTTTTCATACTTAACTTTTAAAATTAACCATTAAAAATAATCTTCATAAAATCAATATTTTAATATTTTAAGCCCTCTAATAAAATGTCCTATGTATTTTTTTTACGTTGCACTTTTTTTTATTATTACACAATTTTATTTAATAATACAATTAATTTTTCTTTCGAGTTAAAGTGAAATGGGTTTAAATACGTATTATTATAATTCCCTTTCCTTATAATTATATATTGTTTAAAATGTTTAATATGTTGTTTGTTGTTTTAAAAAATATTCATTTTTAGTGTAATAAAATCTTTTGATATACTCATTTACCTTGACACATTTTGTATGGATCTTCCATAATTGGTTACTTAAAAAGACAGTTCGTTCTTCCCTGTGATTCTGATCAGTTTCCATTTAGAATACATAATTATTTTATAATTCTATTTTATCATTTTAATTCTTGCTCAATTATTTTCACACATACCGCATATTTCGTTATATGTGTTTGATTAATTTTAACTATACATTAATTAAATAAGATACTTTGAAATTAAAGTCAGAATATATGAGACATTTTTGACTGATTTTGTCGGATCATTTTTTTTTTTTTTTTTTTTTTTTTTTTACTTTCCCATTTACTACTAAATATATTTTCAAATTAAAATTATTTTGGTGACGCCGAATTCGATTTTGAAATTTATTTGTGCTTCTTAAAAAATGTCCATCCGACACCTATGTGAAGATGTGCGGAGCCTTAACTAATTAGCCGAATTCAATTAAATTTAGTATGCGTGTTCTGAAAAATTATATCTCCCCCCCCCCCCACAACCCAGTAACAAATCGAAAAATTAATTTTAGCTTTAATAAGGGTTGCTGCATAACCCAAAAATTGAAAAATCGTAAAAATTATTTTTCAACATTTCCGGAAATGAGATTTTTAATGGCAAGAAATCGGGGTTCGATTCCCAGCCGAATAGGATTATTTTATTTGGACTAAATTTTGATCAATTATACAATAATAATTATTTTTAACCTCGATAACCCGTAGCAACCAACAAATGGGGAACACTGACCGATTTAATTATGGATATACGAAAATTTTGAAAACGAGTAGTACCTATTAGACATTTTTCTTGAATTTTTTTTTGTAAACATACAACAATAATACTCGATGTGCGTAAACAGTAAAATATTTATTGCAAAAATAGACAAGTTTATATTTTTATTAAGAAACAGTTGAATTCAAATTGAATTATGATATGTTACGATTATTTTAATTTGTACAATTGAAACCACTCTACATATACACTCCACTACTCTGCGTATATACTATTGAGTGGTGTAATAACTAGCTGTAATATTGTAATATCTCAACCTCTCTTTACTCTTTGACGTTTTCTTTAGTTTATATCTCGATTGGAATTATTGCAATTGTGTCTTGACACATATTTTATTAATTACGTTTAATCGTTAATCGCTGAATCATTAACAATTTAAACGATTAACGATTACATGGTTTTATTAATACCCATATAAAAAAAATAATCGGTCCGAGACAACTCAGACAAACTTTCTCATATATGAGTTCATAATTACTTAGCCCAGTATTTTACATTTAATAGTTTTCGTAAGTGCATTTAATTATTACTGATTACTGAACATTTTATCAAAATGTGTCATAAAAATAACTTCTCGGCGGGGAATCAAACCCATCCCCATCCGCGATTAAAGCTATTTTCTAAGGAACTAGATTTTTCCCGGAAAAACGGCTTATATCGTTAGATTTGTTTTCAAGTGGACTCCATTATAATAAAACGCTGGGAACCTTTTATTGAGAAAATATATTTTTTTTTAAATTTTGAGGGGTAGCTCCTCACAATTTGGAGCTAAAATTCATTTCTTGATTTCGCCTCGGGGTATGATTTTTCTAAACATGTAGGTATGCCAAATTTCGGAAAAATCTGCCCCGTATAGTTTAAGCTCCAGGTGTCAGGAAAGAGAGACGACAGACGACAGTAAGACATTTTTTAAAACCCACTTTTTTGGACTCAGGGGACCTCAAAACGTGTCAATCCATAAACAATTTTCCGCCTTCACAGTACTTTTTCTTTGTATGAGAAAGTAAAAAATTATAGTTAATTTTGCCCTATCCAGTTTGTGTACATTTTTTAAGGAAACTAAGAAATATATTAGGTTATTATATATTGCAATTTTTTATGCAATGTGAAATTTTTGTCACCTTTTATTTGATTGTCATCATATTTTTCAAAATTTGATCTTCAGATTTAAAAAATAAATGTTTATTTATTAATTTTACCTCCGCTATCTTTAATATATAAAAAAAATACATACGTGTGGTGTCGTGGGACACCCGGTAGGAACTTCGTTCCTTACATTTTCATTAAATATAAAATATAATTTATAAAATCACAATGCTAAGTACGTATTACGTATTGCTAACTATTTGTACATGGCGGAGATGGAAAAGAGACAAAATTATTAAAAGTAATTAACCGTTTGTACCTAGCCGTTGTATTCTTTATTTTAAACGTCCATGTTTATACGTTTTTAGATCCACTTTTACAAGTTTAGCGATCTTTATCACTTCATAACAGTGTCGGTGTTCGTTTTTCTAAAAAAAAAACAAAAAAAAAACGTTGTTTGTCCCATTAAATAGATGAAGTTATAATTTTTTCTTGGATTAAGTACGCAGTATTATAATAATATACCTAATATATTGAAATAAGCGCAGATCATTTTACTTTTAACAAAAACCTTGATCATATTTTCTATATTTACAAAACGAAGTGAAATTTTGACACATATAACAACAATTAACAAAACAAGTCAAGGAACCGGCTACCTGAATATTGTCAGTAACATTTTTCCCGTTTTGACATTTTTTAAGCTTACGTTTACGCGAGCGATGCGCGTGAACGCTTGGGCGGATAACGTTGTCCAACGAACTCATTCTGGATATTGGTAAAATGAACATGTGTACCAAATTTCAACTAACTCGGCCATCTTTTACTCAAGTTATCGTCATCAGTAGATTTTGTGACAGTGATTTTGCAAGAAAAATTAGCCCTATTTAAATAATCGAGGGGGGTTGTTAAGGTTTTTGCTCTTTCTTTCGGGCGCTCGGTCCCCGGTCCCGGTTTTTTATTTAAATTTTAAGTTACGGTTTAAATTTCTTTGAATATATAATTCCTTGAAGTTTATTGATTAATTTTAGATATTTTAATTTATTGTTAAACAAAAATCAATAGTTTGAAGAGAATATAACTATAATTTACATTTTTGATTGAGTTCGTATTGTTCCGTTGTTTCTTTTTGTTTTGCTTCCGAGGCTACCAAAGGTAAGCATTGTGATCGTTCTGAATTACGAAACGATTTTGTATTCGATTTCGAAAATTCCTAGACAGAAAATGGTTTCAGACATCAGAAAACATTTTTGGTCTCGTTACTGCCTGTCGGTCTTGGTCGGAGGGCTTGTCTACCATTTTTACAATAATAATAAAAAAAAGACGACATAACCATAGAAATATGGATTCATTTTTTATTATAAATCAATAGTATAAGTAATTTATTTTCATTTAATTCACAACTTTTCATAGTTTCTTTCATGCGAGTCCAGCACCTCCGGGTTTCGTTTAATTGAGCACCTATTGTTTGATTGTTTTTTATTTCGTTTGTTTTATTAGTTCTTCGTAGAGTTGAAACTGAAATAAGTTATTCTTCAAGTGCATGAATATCATTTATCTTATTTGCAGTGATTAATTTCCTTTGTTAAACGAAAGCGTATATATATCTTAACATTTTTAGGTTTCGATTTCTTATAGGATAGCGTGACTGTAAATAATTATGATAATATTTATATTGTGAATAACAATATTAAGCTGCTGTTGCTTTAGATTGTCAACATGTTGGCTATTATATAACATAAGGTTAGCTTCATAAATATGTTTTACATTATATTTGTTATGTATTAATTATGTTAATGTCTTAATATTTTATAATATACAAAAGAACGTAATTTTTCATAATTGTTATTCGCTGACAAATATGAGGCTGTAAAAGTAATTAAATTGTTGTTTATAGCTTTGTTTTATTATTTTAAGAACTTATTATTTCAAAAAATAATAATTGAAAGCTCAGAACTTTAAAATCCGAGGTCTCATTATCTTCCCTCTCTATTTTTCTTTTTATTTCCCGCGCTGTCAACACATTAATAAACTCATTTGGCGCAGTCTGTAGTTTAGCTTATTCTGGCCTTATTTGTGGGATAATTTTATTTACAAAAGGTGAAGTATTTTCGTCTCTTGTACCCTTACTATTGTACAGGGTGGCGTAGCGTGGATGACCACATTTTAAATGGTTACCATGTGCTTAATAATACTAGAGCTAGGATTGAAATAAAGCGAATTTTATAGCTACAATGTGAAAGTTTATTGGACATAAGTTAAATTTTCAAAGTGTGGAAGATAATGTCCGATAAATGACGTCCTTGTCGATTTACATACATTCTTCGAGGCGCTCGGCGAAGTTGCGCATCACGTTTAATAACATCTCGTTAGGAAACAATTTTCAGAGGATTACGAAATGGTACTGACCATTAATGGTTCCAAGAAGATGGAGCCAAAAGTGTCCATGGATGGAGACAAAAAATGGATCAAATTTTTTCCGGTCGTGTGATTTCCCGGTGTGGTTCAATGGCCACCACGTTCGCCTGATCAGCCTTTTGATTTTTTATAAAGGGAATATAAAAATGCCTAGGTTTATGTCGACAAACCAAGTATCCTTGCCGAGTTGAATAAGGACTTTTTTTTCACCACACTTTTGCTAGAAAATTTGCTTTATTCAATTTCCTAGCTTTAATATTAAGCACAACCATTTACCACGCTGCGCCACCCTGTACAACCTAACTAAGTTATACACGTCTCAACGTGCATCATCGTCTTCCAACTAATTTCCAGGTTTAACAAAAAGGTTTAAAACATGTTTATTACAAATAAGGAAATGTTTATGATAATTTATACTTCTTTTTTTAAACATGTATTTGGAACACCGCACCGTAAAGAACTGTCATGTAAAAGGTCTAGGATGTTTGCACTCTGTCGCATTAGGATCCCTTGGGTGCATTCGCGCGAATCAAAATTGACACAGCAAAATAGTAAAGTGTAAAGTTAGAAAATCCCACTCAACTAATTACTGATCTGCATCAGATTAAAATTATAGTTGGTTTTTAGACTTTTGGTTTAAGAGCCCTTAGCTCTTTGATCGCACTGAATATGTTCTTAGTTAATTTATATCCTTGTCCCTGTCCACTATGTGAACGTGAAATATTCTTTGACTAAGGAATTAAAATTTTAATTTTTTTTTTTTTTTTTTTCAAAAACATTAATTTACTAATGAATATATTATATTAATGAATATTATACTAATGAATATATAATATAATATTACTAATGAAGGGTGATGTTTCATTGTTAATAGTTGAGTATGAATTGATAACTGATAAGACCTTGAAATGGTAATAAATCTAAAATAAAAAATATTTACTTCAAATCAAATTATAATTACTATAAAAAAATATTTACTGATAATAAATATTTTCTAGCGTTACCCTTAAGGGTTGGGGACTGGGGAGTGCTATAATAAAGACATCTATTACTGAATTGAGTTATTTTATCGCATTCCTTTGTATTCTTTAACTTAAAATGTTTGATAAACTCATAAATGATTGAAAGGATAAAAGGGTAAACAATTTTATATATATATATA
>KZ651161.1:439018-468648 GCA_001010745.2 Gerris buenoi | reverse complement strand
GCCCCCCCCCAAACACTTAATAATGGCTGGTCCTAAAATGTCGAAAAGATGCATGCTAATACCTTATTGTGGAGCGATGGAAATGCGATCAAGTACTTCCCTGTGATTTTTTAAAAATGTTTTTGCGAATATCTCGAAAACTAAGCTGTTCCAGGTCCATGTTTAAAGAACTTTTTTGTTCAGCGTCAAATTTCCTATAATAAACACTTAGCGTTGTGCTTTCGTTTGGGGAAACCTTTTTTGCATTTATACTAGAATTGGTTGTGATTGATCCTGAACAATAAATTTCACGTCACGTAACATTAAATCCCCCATAATTCAAAAACTATTCCGTTGATTTTAATCTTTAAATATACCACTTGAAAGCTTGGGAAAAGCAGAAGTTTTTTCTTTTAACATCCCTCAATTAAGAGAAATACGCTCAGGAATTTGGAGGTCACTTTTTAAAAAATCCAAATTTTCAAATGTAACAGAACTTAAAAGATGCATAGCAGCTGAGCATTTGTAAATAAATAAATGATTCTAAAGGTTTTTTTATGCTCTTTGAAATTGGCCCTTAGCTTAATTTCTCTATCTCATTTAGTTTTTGAGATAATAGGCATTTTGAAAATTTTCGCGAAGCACTTTAAAAAAGAAATAAATCGATATCTCGAGTCTGTTAAGATATTGGCATATGTTTACTCGATATTTTTTGTTGCATTTGATCCATAGAATCTGCCTGTTTCTTTATAAAATGTATCGTGGGTCACCCTGTAGAGAAAAGAATATTATAGATATTTATTACACTAATAAAAATATTCATAGCTAAATAAAAAATAAACAAATTAACTCACTGCAAACGTGTCGACATATTTATTTAATTAAATATGGTTAAATTGGTTTACTACTTAATGTATACTATAAATTGGTTTTCTTCTTGCCTTCATTGCTGAAAACTCGTCTATTAGGTCGTCAAGCATTAGCTCCGCGGCCGCTGCCGCCCTTAGGCACGTGCCTATAGTGCCTAGTGGGAAATCCGGCACTGTGTAGTTTAGTAGTAGATTTGTCGTACAGACGATTATACATTAATGCAAATGATTAGAAATAAATGAAAAAAAAAAAATAAATAAAAAAAATAATGAAATACAAAATGATTTGAATTAAATAAAAATTTAATTAATTAATTAGTAGGTGGGCATACAAAATCTGTTGAGGGCGAGTGAGCCCTCTTCTAGTCATCCAATCGTACTGAAACTTAGCATATCGAATTTCTACCAATACAAAAGCATTCTAACAAATTAATTAATTAAATGTTACTAATAAATGAATTTTTAAATATTTATTTAAAATTGAAATGAATTATTACCAATATTTCCCCTCACAACCAAAATGCAAAAATATAAAGGATTTCTAATAGAAACTTGGTCTTTAATGGCCTGGTATTATTATTATTTGTGTTCTCTAACCATCTACAGGATTGGTTGTTGTTGAAATTTGTGTCGTCATACGAAATTCTGTTGTTTCAACTGTATGAGTATTCAGACAGTTTTTGCCATGGGTTGGAAATAAATCGCATCAATTGAAACACTAATAAGTAAAGAAGAAGTCTATTTATTTACTGGAACAGTATTTTGAGTACAAGCCTGGGCTGTATTCGTCATGTTTTGATCGTCCGCTGAGGACTGTCACTGACTAGTAAGTTCGGACCTTTCTGGTCATATATGGTTTCCCCGGCTCTTATATACCTGACGAGGGATACTTTAGACGCATAACCGAGAACATTTGGCTTTTTGTCTGAACCTTTTTATATCCTCAGTTTGATGTAAACCACAGAATATGTAATTTTTTATGATATCTATTTTAAACTTCGTTTCCGCATACTTGGGATCTGGTCTGTGACTGAAGAAAAGTCACTGTAGTTTAGTAGTAGATTTGTCGTACAGACGATTATACAATAATGCAAATGATTAGAAATAAATGAAAAATAAAATAATTAAAAATAATGAAATACAAAATGATTTGAATTTAAAAAAAAATTATTTAATTAATTTATGGGTAGGCATACAAAATCTGTAGAGGGCGAGTGAGCCCTCTTCTAGTCATCAAATCGTGTTGAAACTTGGCATATCGAATCTCCACCAATACAAAAGCATTCTAACAAATTAAATAATTAAATGTTACCAATAAATTAATTTTTAAATATTTATTTAAAATTGAAATGAATTATTAAGAAAATTTCCCCTCACAACCAAAATGCAAAAATATAAAGGATTTCTAATAGAAACTTGGTCTTTTTGGCCTGGTATTATTATTATTTGTGTTCTCTAACCATCTACAGGATTGGTTGTTGTTGAAATTTGTGTCTTCATACGAAATTTGGTCGTTTCAACTGTATGAGTATTCAGACAGTATTTTGCCATAGGTTGGAAATAAATCGCATCAATTGAAACACTAATAAGTAAAATAGTAGTAAAGAAGAAGTCTATTTATTTACTGGAACAGTATATTGAGTACAAGCCTGGGCTGTATTCGTCATGCTTTGATCGTCCGCTGAGGACTGTCACTGACTAGTAGGTTCGGACCTCTCTGGTCATATATGGTTTCCCTGGCTATTATATACCTGACGAGGGATACTTTAGACGCATAACCGAGAACATTTGGCTTTTTGTCTGAACCTTTTTATATCCTCAGTTTGAAGTAAACCACAGAATATGTAATTTTTTACGATATTTATTTTAAACTTCGTTTCCGCATACAGCGGATCTGGTCTGTGACTGAATAAATGTCACTGTAGTTTAGTAGTAGATTTGTCGTACAGACGATTATACATTAATGCAAATGATTAGAAATAAATGAAAAATAAAATAATTAAAAATAATGAAATACAAAGTGATTTGAATTAAATAAAAATTTAATTAATTAATTTATGGGTAGGGATACAAAATCTGTAGAGGGCGAGTGAGCCCTCTTCTAGTCATCCAATCGTGTTGACACTTGGCATATCGAATCTCTACCAACACAAAAGCATTCTAACAAATTAAATAATGAATGTTACCAATAAATTAATTTTTAAATATTTATTTAAAATTGAAATGAATTATTAAGAAAATTTCCCCTCAAACCAAAATGCAAAAATATAAAGGATTTCTAATAGAAACTTGGTCTTTTTGGCCTGGTATTATTATTATTTGTGTTCTCTAACCATCTACAGGATCGGTTGTTGTTGAAATTTTTGTCCTCATGCGAAATTCGGTTGCTTTAACTGTATTAGTATTCAGACAGTTTTTTGCCATGGGTTAGAATTAAATCGCATCAATTAAAACACTAATAAGTAAAATAGTAGTAAAGAAGAAGTCTATTTATTTACTGGAACAGCATTTTGAGTACAAGCCTGTCTGTGACTGAATAAATGTCACTGTAGTTTAGTAGTAGATTTATCGTACAGACGATTGAAATTTGTGTCTTCATACGAAATTTGGTCGTTTTAACTGTATGAGTATTCAGACAGTATTTTGCCATAGGTTGGAAATAAATCGCATCAATTGAAACACTAATAAGTAAAATAGTAGTAAAGAAAAAGTCTATTTATTTACTAGAACAGTATTTTGAGTACAAACCTGGGCTGTATTCGTCATGTTTTGATCGTCCGCTGAGGACTGTCACTGACTAGTAGGCTCGGACCTCTCGGGTTATATATCATATATGGTTTCCCCGGCTCTTATATACCTGACGAGGGATACCTTAGACGCATAACCGAGATTATTTGGCTTTTTGTCTGAACCTTTTTATATCCTCGGTTTGAAGTAAACCACAGAATATGTAATTTTTTACGATATCTATTTTAAACTTCGTTTCCGCATACAGCGGATCTGGTCCGTGACTGAATAAATGTTACTGTAGTTTAGTAGTAGATTTATCGTACAGACGATTATACATTAATGCAAATGATTAGAAATAAATGAAAAAAAAATAATTAAAAATAATGAAATAAAAAATGATTTGAATTAAATAAAAATTTAATTAATTAATTTATGGGTAGGCATACAAAATCTGTAGAGGGCGAGTGAGCCCTCTTTTAGTCATCCAATCGTACTGAAACTTGGCATATCGAATTTCTACCAATACAAATGCATTCTAACAAATTAAATTATTAAATGTTACTAATAAATTAATTTTTAAGTATTTATTTAAAATTGAAATGAATTATTCCAATATTTCCTCTAACAACCAAAATGCAAAAATATAAAGGATTTCTAATAAAAACATGGTCTTTATGGCCTGGTATTATTATTATTTGTATTCTCTAACCATCTTCAGAATTGGTTGTTGTTAAAATTTTTGTCCTCATGCGAAATTCGGTTGTTTTAACTGTATTAGTATTCAGACAGTTTTTTGCCATGGGTTAGAAATAAATCGCATCAATTGAAACACTAATAAGTAAAATAGTAGTAAAGAAGAAGTCTATTTATTTACTGGAACAGTATTTTGAGTACAAGCCTGGGCTGTATTCGTCATGTTTTGATCGTCGTCTGAGGACTGTCACTGACTAGTAGGTTCGGACCTCTCTGGTCATATATGGTTTCCCCAGATCTTATATACCTGACGAGGGATACTTTAGACGCATAACCGAGAACATTTGGATTTTTGTCTGAACCTTTTTATATCCTCAGTTTTAAGCAAACCACAGAATATGTAATTTTTTACGATATCTATTTTAAACTTCGTTTCCGCATACAGCGGATCTGGTCCGTGACTGAATAAATGTCACTGTAGTTTAGTAGTAGGTTTGTCGTACAGACGATTATACATTAATACAAATGATAAGAAATAAATGAAAAATAAAATAATTAAAAATAATGAAATACAAAATGATTTGAATTAAATAAAAATTTAATTAATTAATTAGTAGGTGGGCATACAAAATCTGTTGAGGGCGAGTGAGCCCTCTTCTAGTCATCCAATCGTACTGAAACTTGGCATATCGAATTTCTACCAATACAAAAGCATTCTAACAAATTAATTAATTAAATGTTACTAATAAATTAATTTTTAAATATTTATTTAAAATTGAAATGAATTATTACCAATATTTCCCCTCACAACCAAAATGCAAAAATATAAAGGATTTCTAGTAAAAACTTGGTCTTTATGGCCTGGTTTTATTATTATTTGTATTCTCTAACCATCTACAGAATTGGTTGTTGTTGAAATTTGTGTCCTCATACGAAATTCTGTCGTTTCAACTGTATTAGTATTCAGACAGTATTTTGCCATTGGTTGGAAATATAGCGCATCAATTAAACACACTAATAAGTAAAATTGTAGTATAGAAGAAGTCTATTTATTTACTGGAACGTATGGTTTCCCCGGCTTTTATATACCTGACGAGGGATACCTTAGACGCATAACCGAGAATATTTGGCTTTTTGTCTGAACCTTTATATATCCTCAGTTTGAAGTAAATCAAAGAATATGTAATTTTTTACGACATCTTAACTCAACACTATAATAAATACCATGGGTTACATCATATTATTTTATCTTTTACTAGTATCTGGTATTTAAGTGGTTCTGATATGTTTTGTTTAGATACAAATAAAGGAGACATTTTTTTACGGCATCAGTGCCTGGAAGAGTACTAAAGCGAATTTAATTATAAGGATCAGATGCTAACATCAAATTCAACTACCTACAGTCACATTATTCTAACAATTATCTAGTCTTATGTATAAAATATGTGTGTTGCATGTGTGGGTTAAGTTTACAGTAAATACTACTTGTCTGTTTATGTTTGGCAAAATGTGTCCTTTTTTTTTTGTTTCGTTATTTGTATTTCTAAACCATCTTCAGAATTGGTTGTTGTTAAAATTTGTGTTTGTGTCCTCCTTTATTTCTCCTTTGCATAGAATATTATACAAAAAATAACTGAGATGCGTTAACAACCTTGTGACAGACAAGTCCAGGATATTAGAATGTCCTCTTTTTTGCTACCCAATTGTACCAAAAATGTTGTTTTTGTGTGTTCTGCAGTCTATATTGCAGGCGTCCAGAGCCTAACCTAATAAGACGGTTGCGATAAAATTGGTGTATTTATTTAAATTGTCTCCCAATTTGTGTGGCGCATAGCTTCGTAGTCACATAAGCGTAGAATTCTTGGATTGAAACTGTGGTTGCTTGTTGTAGATTCAAGCTATTTAAAGGTAGAAAGGTGAAATTTCATGCGATTCCAATTTAATTTATGAGGGACCTACAAACTAATCATGACTTACCTCTACCATCCATCATCCATATTTCAATAAAACAATAATTCGCAAACATTTTTAGAGACAGACTGACCGGCCGGCAGTCAGACACGAGGCCAANGGCCCCTGATGAGTCGGTAGCGACGAAACGATGCAGGACATGGCGTTTTGCCGAGCCAACATCTTTGTGACGTTTGTCTGGTGTTGGAACAGTTCCTATGTGTCACGCTTGCGTGGCTCATCCCTAGGTGTCTCTCAGTAACACAAATTGTAAAAAAAAAATAAAAAAATAAATAAATAAATAAGAATAAACTATATACATTTTACTTAAGCCGTTCTTCCCGTTCATTTTACACTCATATGACTCATTTCCATTATAAGAAATTTGCAACCCCTTAAACTTCACCTCTTTTTTGGGGGCTGGGGGCTTACCTATATGTATTTCTCCTTTGCATAGAATATTATATATAAAATAACTGAGATGCGTTAACAACCTCCTGACAGACAAGTCCAGGAAATTAGAATGTCCTCTTTTTTGCTACCCAATTGTACCAAAAATGTTGTTTTTGTGTGTTCTGCAGTCTATATTGCAGGCGTCCAGAGCCTAACCTAATAAGACGGTTGCGATAAAATTGGTGTATTTATTTAAATTGTCACCCAATTTGTGTGGCGCATAGCTTCGTAATCACATAAGCGTAGAATTCTTGGATTGAAACTGTGGTTGCTTGTTGTAGATTCAAGCTATTTAAAGGTAGAAAGGTGAAATTTCATGCGATTCCAATTTAATTTATGTGGGACCTACAAGCTAATCATGACTTACCCCTACCATCCATCATCCATATTTCAATAAAACAATAATTCGCAAAAATTTTTAGAGACAGACTGACCGGCCGGCAGTCAGACACGAGGCCAAACATATCTCTGATGGTCTGAAGCGAATTTCGGCCTAGGAAGTTTTTAATTCTGAGAAATGAAATTTATGACAATGTTTCCGTATAACCTTCGGTAAGCTCGGAAGCAAAAATGTATATAAAAGATCAAAATTTTTACAATGGAGTCTCGCGATGTCTACTAAATTGATCAATTTTAATTGTTTCATTCATTTTTTTTTGTTTAATTCACCTGACAATCGAAGTATCGATTGTCAGGTGTATATAGATAAAATGAGAAGGTCACTGCTCATGCACCTCCCCCCTTTCACTCTCCGCCCTCCTTGGTCTAGGCTGTAGACAGACTTGCCACAACTCAGTCTTTTATGTCATGTCTTAGAGCCTGTGTACATAACCTTCTCATACAACCAAAAGCTTTTAATAAATCGCGTGGTAATTTAATTCTAATCGTAGATATTTCGTAGTGTTCACCACGTCCATTGACTTCTTTTACGGCATCGGGCGGAAGTTACCGGAAGAGGTGTGACTTCCGGTTTCCGCCATGCCGTTATTTCTTTTCATCATCCTATTCGACCTTACTTGATCAGGTAAATATAGATTTACTATTTTTTATTATTATTTTATTTACTATTATATAAATAATATGAAGGTATACCTATTATTTATAGTTACTTATAGTTCAATATTTATAAAAAGGTTTAAAAATTTGAAGCTGTTGAATTGAAAATGGTCAATTTTAATATTCTCATGTAACAGTTTGACTGTCCGTAATCTTCCTATTTGAATAAAAATAAAACAAGCAATAAAATTAGTATTGTGTCTTATTTTTCAAGTTTTTACTAGCTACTTATATTTTTACTTTCTTCCGCGATTATTTATGAGGCTTTTTTAAAAATTATTATAATGAATAATTAAATATCTGAAGGTTATTCTGTTTATAAAATAGTTTAAGTTCTGTAACTTAACATAATTATACAAAAAAAAAAGAATTATTGAAATAATAGTGTTACATAGATAGAATTAAAAAAATATATATCTTTCGTCTGTTGTCCGTCGTCAGTTTAAACGCGTGGAGCCTAAATACTGGACCGGATTCGATTAAATTTGGCCCACATTTTTGAGGAGAAATTAATTTTAGCTCTGAAAGTTTGTAGAAAAAAATCTCAAAAAAAGAATTGTGACGATTTTTATTACAAATCCTATTTTTTAGACCATTTAAATATAAATCTAACCATAAAAGTTTTTTCCGGTGAAAAATATATATATAGTTTTGGAGATTTACGTCAGGGAAAATAAATTTGATTTAGCTGGAAATCATAAACTATAAGACAAAAAAATTATTTGTTGAACAAATTTTTTTAGATAAATATTAATTAATTAAATTAAATTAAATGAATTAAATTAATTATTTTAGATATAAATTAATTAAATTAGGTATTAGTGGAGTTAAATTTAGTAGCACTATGTATATGAATAAAGTTTTGTTTACCTATTGTTTACTTGGTAACTTACAATTTTGCACTAGCCATCTTCTTGATTTATACGTATATCGTTTTTACTTTAAAAATTCTATTTAATAGATAAGGTTTTTTTGGATTAATTAATGAATTTGTATGTTTACTAGCCCTTGAGCATGGATGACAATCATCCATAATATTTTTTTTACCATAAACCAATGTAGATGTCTTCAAAATAACATATGTATTAAATAAATGAGTATTTTGTACATCTCATTGACAGGAAATGATTGACAAAAAAATAAAATAAAAATTATGAAGATCTGATGTTGAGCGTCATTAATTGATTTATATTATTTATACAAGTGCCAGTAAATTATATCGTCGTATATGTACTCATTACTCATCCCCCCTTTAAATGTAAATACTATAATCATTTAAAACTCTTTCTCTAACTTCAACGTATTTATTCGAGTGATAATAACTCTTTTCAACCAGAGTAAATTACAACTATCATTTGTATTGATTGACATACTGATACGATCAGATTTATTAGTTCGCTTTATATTTCTTATCTTGTGGTTCAAATCTATGTACGGGCACTTGAGATGTTTCATTTTTTATTTGTTCAAATTATCAGCGTAATTATAATTGTATATGTACTATATACATATAATAATTAAAATCTTTGGTAGGTTTATGCTCTAAAAAAAGCTAAGTCTATAGGCTTACTCATATTTATGGAGTGATATTTTAAGAGTATTCTTTTAACACCTGAAGTAAATGCTAATACTGGTCAACATAATAGGGAGACCGAGAGTATTATTTACCGAATTTCTGACTTGGACGTCATGTTGTTTCAAAATAGTGGCATTTGAATACTAAAAATTTATAACTGCTAGAGGTCGACCAAGAAGTCATGGAAATCTGAGGAGTGCGCTAGTGTCGTAATGTACAGTCAGTTTTTAATAAAATAGATCATTGTCAAAAAACACAGTGTTGTTCTTTGGTTATTTTTTAACCAAAATCGTTTTTATCGTTTAATCGTTTTATTTTTTTAACTTCTATATTTTTTGCCACAGGCAACACTGTACCTGATAAGAAATCACTTCTACTATACGATAATATCTTTATATCATTATTTATTGATTATTCCTCTTTATTTTTGAGTTTGATTAACTTACTTAATCAAACTTTTTATTTCATCCCCGTTAATTGTAGCGTCCTTTGTATTTGCATCATCCCGTGGATTTGTGGATCTTACGAAAATCGTTTAGAACAGTTGTGACTATAACTCGAACTCGTACTGTATAAAAACAAACAAAACAGGAAACCTAACAGATTGGAAACCTTCCTGTTGTTATTCGTGAGATTTGACAACTAGAATAGCACCCGACTATACTGACTTCGGCAATACTCGGAAGTCCCGACTTTAAACGAAGCTAAGCTTTCAGTTTCTACCGTGTTCATGACTTTTTTGGTCGACCTCTAATAGTTCTCTAAGAAGAGAAAATTGTCTCAATCTGTTAATCTTACCATCTTCTTTAACACAACTAAGAAATTAATACATTAATTTTAAACAAATTGATTAAGATCACGTCTATCAACCCGTTCTGTGAGTCGATGTCGCAAATTTACCCTATGTATTATTAATGCTCTGAAAAGTATAAAATCATTTTGGTTTCTCCTGCTTAACCAAATAGTTTGAAGTCACAGCCCTCGTTTAGAGTCCTAATATTTTCCTCATGATTTGGTTCTGTAAGAAGGTTTGGCTATTATGTGTGTATTACATCCATATTTTTAAATAGGTCTAATTGATCTTATATAGTCTTCTGTATAGTTGGCCGGCTAGTCGGAGAAGTCGGAGCATTGCGCTAGAGTCCTACATGGCCTCATAAATTTGTTTTGTAAGAAGGTTTGGCAGTGTCAATTTAACCATTTCTTTTTTAAACAATCAATTAGACTTAAATAGGTCAAATTGATCTAATGATCTAATAGTCTTCTATAAAGTTCGCCAGTTAGTCATTTTGTGCTTCAACTTCAATATGTGCGGTTAGACGGGAGAAACTAAAATAATTATAATCATACAGGGTGGCGCAGCGCGGATGACCACATTTTAAATGGTTACCATGTGCTTAATGCCAGAGCTAGGAGATTGAAATAAAGCAAATTTTCTAGCAACAATCTGAAAGTTTATTAGATATAAGTCAAATTTTTAAATGTGGATGATAATGTATATGATGAATGATGAATTACGTCCTTGTCAATTTACACATTCTTAGAGGCGCTCAGCAAAGTTTCGCGTTACATTCTTTAACATCTTGTCTGGGAATCCGATTCTTTCTTCCTTTCTTCAAAGGATATCGAAATGGATAACGACCACTTATGGTTCCAACAAGATGGAGCCACTGCACCTCTGGATTTAAACCACGGGCCTCTTTATACATCAAATTTAGAGGCCCGTGGTTCAAATCCTGGCGCTGGAGTCAATTTTTCTCTGTCTGTTTCCCATTGTTAATAATAATAATTATAATTTTATTTAAATTGAAATTTAATCTTTCCGTAGTATGAACACTACCAAAATAGTAAAATATGAATTTCTAATTGATTGTACTAGATACAGGTACTAATTGGGTACTTTATAATTATAAGCGTTATTTCTCGGTCTAGTTCTATGTCATTAATGTTGACTTCTCAGTCTTCGGAGTCAAGATATCAATAATACTCTGAAAATTCGGGACAAGGTATCAATAATAACGTCAGAGAAAATCATTCTCCTGCGTAGCTTTGTTGGTTAGAGCGCTATACTGGAAATATAGAGGCTAGTGGTTCAAATCCCGGCGCTGGAGTCTATTTTTCTCTGTCTGTTTCCCGTAGTTAATAATAATTATAATTTGATTAAAAAAAAATGCATGTGGTGTCGCGGGACACCCGGTAGGAACGAAGTTCCTTACATTTTTCATTAAATATAAATGATAAAATCACACTGCTAAGTAAGTATTCATTGCTAACTACTTATACATGGCGGAGTAAAAAAGAGACAAAATTAAAAATAACAAACTGTTTACTTTTGAATTTTAAAGGCAAGATTAAAAGGAAATCATTATTTGTATAATTAAAGCAAGCGTCTTAAACTATAAATATATATTGAATATAAGAAAAAAGTTGATCATGATGATTTTATAGTGAAAGAGTATATATTTGTTAAAGGAGTTTAGATTGAAATAGGGCTGTTTTCTACCTACCCGGCCAATTAATTTAAAATATTATAAAATATATCTCTTCCATACTCTACACCTTCTGCTTGCATCAGGGTGAAATTTTACATGATTATATTTATTTAAAGTGTTAAATTTTACCTATAACAAAGTGTCATTTTTGACATATATAACAAAAATAATCAAAACAAGTCAAGTAACAGGCTTCCTTAATAACACTTTTTCCCGTCTTTTGAAGCTTACGTTTATGCGAGCGTTGCGTATTTTGTGACGGGGATTTTGGTCGTTTTTTTTCGTATTCACTCCCGGGCTCCAGAACGTGCCATAAGGAACTTCGTTCCAAAAAAAAGAAAAGATAAATAACCTTTATGAACTAATAATAATTTAAAAATGAATGAATAAAATAATTTAAAATTAAAATCTTTCCATATTTTTTTGTCCTTTCTGGAGGTAAATCTTGTACGTACCTAGGGAATAAAAATCACTTGCCTCGCGATAGTAAACGTCATGGCTTTTCCTCAGGAACCAACTTCATCACTCAGGGTGCAATCACTTACTTTACTCCTTTGGTGCGTAAATAACTATTGATCTCGACTCCAATTGGATATTTGAATGGTCGTTTAGATGTTAAGTTTTTTACTATTACTTACCCTGCTAGATCCTGAATTAAAGTTTTAAATTCATGGCCAACTAACTTTTGATATAAGATGCTAACTTACTTCATTTAAAAATATTCGATGTTTCTTTTATGCATTTTCTAGTTGTTAAAAATTAAATTTTTAATACGATCGAGTGATTAATCACCTTTAAATTCTAGTTATCAAATTTTACTTAGTAATTTGTAGAAGGATAACATCACACATCAGTGTTTGGGTGTGTAACCTGACACTGCAGATGACTAATGGGACTGTTACGTGAGGTCATATTGACTTGTGTCTTCCAACAGACCTCTCACTATTCCAAAACCCATTAACAAAGCAGAGTAGAAAAAAATATATTAGTTTTATTTTTTTGTTAAAAAAAATTATGGAGAAGACATTTTTATTACACACAGTGTCAACAAATTTGTTTACTCTTACTTAGAGTTATTGAAGAGGGAAAAATTGTAACAGCTTGACATTTTGACTTAAAGGATAATCAATAACTAATTCCACAAATAACTTTTGAGATAGAACTGAACTTAAACTATGTACAATACCTTTAAGTAAAACAATACTTTTACTACTTTTATACTCAACTTTTTTTCTTTTTTTATATTTTAGAGTGTCGTTAAATTTAAATCGTATATAGGTATGATTAAAAGGATAAAAATATTTGTAAAAAAAAATAATGAAACAATGATATGGTGTGAACGGATCACAACGAGTAAATTGATTTGATATTATAAACAGATAAAAGCTATTAGATCCTATTTTATAATAGGAATAATTGTGATTACTTAATCCCTTTTGTACAGTAATTAATATTTGTTACAATTATTTGGTGTACATTTGAATTTTGGAGTTCTTAGTGAAGATTACTTCTTTACGGTATCTTCTGAGAAATCTCTGCCCTTAAAATATGAGGTCAGACTACACAATAGCTCCCTTTTGTTTGCTTTTAATTGTCTCCTTTTAGTTAAAGTATGATATTTTTATTTCATAGTTAAATTTTCGAGAATTTTTTTTTAAATTACTCTCTTTCGTGTTTCTTCCCCATTTTGTTGCTTTAGGACTTTAGAATAACATATACGTTCAAGGGGGGGGATACTTATTAGTAATTAAAAATTTGCTAATGAGTTACTAATGAACATGCATGTCATTAGTAACTCATCACTCAATTTTTTAATTGCTAACACCATGAAATGTTCCTTTGAGAATGGTCCTTGGAGAATGGCGAACATTATTTTAATAAACTATATAGGTAAATGTTAGGATGTTATAAGCAGAGACCTTCAAATACCTTTTTGCCATGGCGCCATACTAAAATGCCACATTTTGCCCATTTTTCGGTAAAAAGCCACATTTTGCCAATTTTTGGTAAAATGCCACACTTTTTGCCACATTTTGCCAAATTTAAAAATGTATATTTTGCATATTTCGAGCATTATTGCATATAATTGCATATTTCCAGCATAAGTGCATAGTATTGCATATTTTCCCATAAATATTCTACTTTTTTGTTAGAAATTTCCACTAAGGTGCATACTTTATATGGTTTTTCTATTCAAACATATATTATTTAGGTACCAAAACCTTTTAAGGATTAGAAGACATTCACTGTCTAACGGTGCAAGTAAACCCCCTGTCCTATAAGCTTCTGCAAGGACAGGGGGTTTACCAGTCCCTACTGGTTGGTACCCTAAGCAGGCTTGTTTTCTTGTTTTTCGACTTAATCCCGGTCAAAGCTACCGCTGACGATTCATAGAGTGCTGCCCTTATTATCGGATTAAAATGGCTTCGTTACCCAAATGAATGCACAACACGTGCATTAGAGTATTACATTAAGGTCATAGAGGGCTTCGAAGAATCGGCACAAGCAAAGAGTGCCCTTAACAACAGCCAAGTCAGTCAGTAGATTGGCATTTATTAAAGCTAATTTTGGGGTCTTTCTAAATATTATTAAAAAACTGGAGACTCGCAGTTAAGAGCTAACGAAAGCTGTAGCTCTCTTTGAGGAACTTAAAGAGAGGAGTAAGGGTTGCCGGGTCTTTCGACTCCCGAAATTGAAGCTGTTCTCCACCGTAATCTGGGGTTGGACCACTGTGGAGAATGTCACCCGAATCCTGGAAGGGGCGGTGTAGTGTAGAGACGAAATAGAAAATCTGACCCCAGCTGACATCGCTGCCCTAAATTATGTATCAGTAGTGTCGTGCGACGTTGAGACAACGTTTTCACATTTCAAAATGGTTCTTTCCGAACTCTACTCATCACTGGTCAATGTGGGTCATTGTCATTATCATTATAGGTTATTGCTAATACCTGTAAATTGTAATAAAGTAGTTAATATGACTCAAGTTGCACGGTTGTATCTCCCTTTTACAATGGAAAGGGGGGGGGGGGGTGGAAAGTTGAAAAATAAATGCCACATTGGCTAAAATAAATGCCACATTTTGCCAAAATAAGTGCCATATTGCCACACTTTATAATGCCACATTTCGTAAAAATAAATGCTACATTTTGAAGGTCTCTGGTTATAAGCTTTCATCGAGATACTTGCCTCTTGAGAAGATCATGGTATTATTTTGATAATATTGAGTGAGATCATGGCATCTTAGCTATTCATATTGAATTTTAACATGAGAAGTAAATAACTAACACTTGAATCGTAATTTGTAGGGATGCTATTACACGACTTAATTGAATCATAATGTTTGTCTTTCTCCACATATATATTTACTTAGCAAATTGATTTGTGTTTGTTATGTAAATATTTATAGCACTAGATTTCTAGGCATAGCTTTCCTCATTAAATTAACTGAAACTTGTTTAGGTTTAGGTTCAAATGCATTCTTTTCGAGCACCATTAAGGCTTCATTTCGTTTCTCTGCAAAGCACCAAGCACACTTACAGTCTGTGCCAAACGAGAGTTAGTACGAGTACGTTGACAATACGGGAAAAACTAGCAATTGGGGTAGGGAGCCAATGAGAGCTCAAGATTTGCCCTCTGGATAACCATTTAAGAAGGTAAATGTAGTGGCTTTATTTTTTCCCTCAGGTTGGCCAATCTGAGTGTTACTCGATTTCCCGTGCTGTCATCGCACTAACTCTCTTTTGGCAAAGACTGTAGGAATTAAAATTGTGGTTGCTTGGACCTGTTTCAATCCTAGTGGGGTCACATTATTTTTTTATTTTTTTTTTAAATACACAGAAGCTTGAAAGTAATATTAGTTCTTTTACCGAGATATTATACCTATACAACTTGAGTAAATGGAAAACTCAAACATTAGTACCTGCCACACTAAAAAAAAGTCATTATTACTTAAGTATCAACAGTAATCAGCTCATCTTAACTTATTAAATAAATAACAATCTCTCCTCATACCATCTAATTATTAAAAACTTAGATACAATACAAGAATAATTAAGATCCCAAATGTAAAGAGATTATATTAAAGACATTACTCTATAATTAAAATACTATTACATAACAATATATTTTAAAAAAGCATTAAAAAATTTAAAGGGGAGGAATAAGAGAGGTAATAAGTTAAAAAGGAGGGTGACTAAGAAGGAAATAAAGAAGTAAAACTACACTCAAAGAAGTAAGGTCTACTAAAAGTCTAAGTTACATAAGTGTATGAATTACATTTATCTTGATATTTTTTAATTTAATTTCTTTTGTGTTTTTTAAAAAAATAAAATAAAAATTAGATCTCAAATAATTTTTTTCTTGTGTTCCTTAAGTAAAAAAATAGAAAAAAATATAAAATGCACAAGATACAAACACAGATATATACAGGGTGGGCCAAAAAAAACNTGGATAACCATTTAAGAAGATAAATGTAGTGGCTTTATTTTTTCCCTCAGAGCTTGGCCAGTCTGTGTATCACTCAATTTCCTGTGCTGTCAACGCACTAACTCTCGTTTGGCACAGACTGTAGGTATGTTAAAAGTCACATCATGGTAACTTCAGTTAAGAAGAGTGAGTCCAATCAAATGATAAACCACTTTCTTATCAAACTTAAATGAAATTGTTTCTTCAATTTAACATGATAATGCTCATGCTTAACACATTTGGAAACTCTTCCAGATGTGGATGTGAAACTTCGGATATAATTTTCTTTTAAAGTTTTGGTTTCAAACCAATTTTCTGTCACCGAAAAAATTCCTCAATGTTGTCCATAAGTAGAAGCTTACATCACTTGTAGAATCTTGCTTCGGAAATAAATAACTAATTCGGACGCGTTAACAGAGTATGCTTATAGTGATCTTTAGAAAATTGATTTGGAAAAGAGCTACCAGTTCTTCTTCTCTCTGGTGCTACAGTTCAGAATAGGCTTTGGTCTGCATATACAAGATGCTTCCAATAGATTCTTGATGGCCAAGGCCCCTCAGATGCGCATTATGACCAGGGCCCGCCTCTGATACTCAATGACCAAGTCATCCAATTCCTGCTAGCTACGGGATATATTACAATAACAACTTATTGCTACGGGATCTAACAATGAAGACAAAACTAGTTTGCATTTTTATGTACATTATATATTATATTTATGGCACCAGACATTTTAATAGACCAGTGAGTTGAAGTTTACTTATCGAAATTGATATTTTTGTGATAAAAAATTTAATCAAGAAAATACGGAAGTTGCTACAATTAACCATTGCTTTTCTCACGCATTTCTAAAAATAAATCGCATATTACCTCTTTTAAAGTTTTTTTTTTCTATTTTTTATGCACCTGTTTTTATACACTTATTTTAATCACTATTTTAATTTTATCTCTTATTCGTGCTTTATATTAAGCACGCATTAATATTTTTAAATGTAATTTATAAATTCTGTGTCATGCTTTTTAAAAAAATAAATTGAACGCAAGTAAGTTTATTGATGAAATTATTAGTTCAAATCTGTACTTTGCAGGGCCCCCTTTATTGAAGAATGACATCGGAAACAAGTTTTGTTCAAAGTCCTTCAGACACATCACGTGGTGAGATCATCATTATAATATAATTAATATTTATTTAAATTATTAAATTATTCTTATTTAACATTCCTAATAATTGTTTGATTTTCCCTTCCTAACCCCGCTTTGTATAGATGATTGTTTGGACGTGAAACAACACGGAATTGCCTGTTAAAATGTATCGTTTAATTCCTTCAGAGATAAATGTTAATCGCAAATGACAAAACTGCTTGTGAATACCTCTTGTTTGTTTACATTTATCATTTCTTTTATTGATAAATGTTACTAAACTGATTAATCTGGACAATATTTCTGTGTTCTTAATTTTCATTTCTATTGCAGATATATGTTATTAAAATTATAAATTTATCAGTCTGTACATCACGTGCAATTAACAATGTACTTTTACAGTGTCGATTGCATATTAATCTTTACTGGATTGCTAAATGTATAAATAAATTTTGCATTCTATTAGTGTTTTTGAGTGTGTGAAGCAAGTTTTTTTTATTTTATTACACGCTCACTTAACTTCACTTGTTTGTGAGGTACAAATTTTATAATCAATTTATAACGCACCTTCCGACTCCTAGATAGTTAAAGCTTTCACAGATTATGTATTTTCGATGAAAACGCCACTTATTAATGTTTTGGAAGCCTGCTTTTTCACAATGTGTACGAATAGATTATTTTAAATAAAAAAAAGTTGCCAATTATCTGCTTTCAGTACTCTCTAAGGGCCCGTAGGCAACTTTTTAACGAATCAGGCAAGTTCTTTGAACAACGTAATCGCCCCTGATGTTTCAAGATGGTGTTCAATTAATTTTTTTTTAGCTATAACTTTTGAACCGTTAATGACGTGAAGCAAACGCCTTTAAATGCATTTTTGTCGTCCAAAGGCAATGAATATACTCCAATGCCTTCTGCTNTTTTACAGGTAAATCTTTCACTTAGACGAGTCTCGTCCAGGTGAAAGATTTTTTACAGGTAAATCTTTCACTTAGACGAGTCTCGTCCAGGTGAAAGATTTTTTACAGGTAAATCTTTCACTTAGACGAGTCTCGTCCAGGTGAAAGATTTTTTACAGGTAAATCTTTCACTTAGACGAGTCTCGTCCAGGTGAAAGATTTTTTACAGGTAAATCTTTCACTTAGACGAGTCTCGTCCAGGTGAAAGATTTTTTACAGGTAAATCTTTCACTTAGACGAGTCTCGTCCAGGTGAAAGATTTTTTACAGGTAAATCTTTCACTTAGACGAGTCTCGTCCAGGTGAAAGATTTTTTACAGGTAAATCTTTCACTTAGACGAGTCTCGTCCAGGTGAAAGATTTTTTACAGGTAAATCTTTCACTTAGACGAGTCTCGTCCAGGTGAAAGATTTTTTACAGGTAAATCTTTCACTTAGACGAGTCTCGTCCAGGTGAAAGATTTTTTACAGGTAAATCTTTCACTTAGACGAGTCTCGTCCAGGTGAAAGATTTTTTACAGGTAAATCTTTCACTTAGACGAGTCTCGTCCAGGTGAAAGATTTTTTACAGGTAAATCTTTCACTTAGACGAGTCTCGTCCAGGTGAAAGATTTTTTACAGGTAAATCTTTCACTTAGACGAGTCTCGTCCAGGTGAAAGATTTTTTACAGGTAAATCTTTCACTTAGACGAGTCTCGTCCAGGTGAAAGATTTTTTACAGGTAAATCTTTCACTTAGACGAGTCTCGTCCAGGTGAAAGATTTTTTACAGGTAAATCTTTCACTTAGACGAGTCTCGTCCAGGTGAAAGATTTTTTACAGGTAAATCTTTCACTTAGACGAGTCTCGTCCAGGTGAAAGATTTTTTACAGGTAAATCTTTCACTTAGACGAGTCTCGAATAAAAAACTTCGATACAATTTCGTTTTCATCCAAGCCAATTTACTCTACCGTGCCGAAGAAAGATTTACTTAAAAAAAAAGTATATTAGTTAATGGAGTATCCCGTCCATATACAGCGCATGTTATTCTTACAGTACTTACAGCAAATTTATTATTACCGTAAAAATAATTAACCCACAATAACAGTATCTTATTCTGCCTTGGTCTTGGTGCTTATGGTAAAGTATTTGATTACTATTAATAAATATCTAGTTGCTTAATCTCGGAAATAGAGAGCAGTTTTACATTAATATTAGTATAGATTTTTATGTTGTCTTGTAGTATAAGATCTGTGAGTTAAGATTGGTTTATTATGGAGGGAAAACGTTAGCTAAGTTTCTTGACGGCTCTGACTAATGTCTTTGAGGATGATCTATGTACTAGATTTTGGGTGTGGCTCTATAAAATGAATGATGTTTTCTTAGATAACCACTCTTAATAGTGTTCCTGAAAAGAAGAGGTGGTTACACCCTTAACCCTACTACAAATACTTAACTCGCCCTTCAACTAATTTCTACCTTTAGTTTACTGCCTGATTCCCCTACGAGAATCCCTTTAGTTAGGATTAAATTCTTAACTAATAGTGGGCGGTACCCTGAACTAAAAGCGGGTCTTCTCTTTTTTAAAACAAAAAGTTAGAACCCCTTCAAATAATTTCTCTTTTAAACCCTGTTCTTTATTGTAACTTCTCAAGCTTATAAACGTTTTTTGCACGCTACTTAAAATTCTAAAATCATTCGAGTTATTGGATTTTTTTTTTTAATAATGTTTGATAATTTCTAACCAAATTAACTTTCAACTGAAGAATGATAAGGGTAACCAGTAACCAGTGGGTTTTAGGGTTAACTTTTGATATTTACGAAGTCAAAGAAATTTCTGGCAAAAAATAAATAAATAAATATATCTTTAGAAAAAGAAATGTGCTCAACCGATAGAAATCGAATATCAGCTCTCTCGCTTAGAGTGCTAAAAAAAACCCAGTCGCGTGTATTTCGGATTACTCACTTATTTTGTCATTCAAGAATTGGATTTCTATTGACGGAGTGCATTCTAACCCCCCCCCCCCCCCCCTTCTTTTTCAGAAAATAAATTAGTACTTTATATTCTCAGGCACGACTTATTTGACTGTTAAACTAACTGGTTACACTGTGGCTAAGTGTAGATTTTCTAAAACACAATTTTTTTTATTTCCATTGACGAATGTTATCCACCATTTTTTATTGCGCATTTCAGTTCAGAGCAGCTAATCCTCTAGTACTCTAGTGTCATGCTGCAACTGACTTTAACTTGTTATATTTAATTTATCGTGAACAGCAGTGTGTGAAGGAGAGGGAAGCACACTGCAACAGATGCTCACTCGTCATATCTTCACCATTTTAATGATGGAAGATTGGGCTGTCATCGGCTCCATTGCGATCTAGATGTTCTTGCTGATAATCATGGCCGGTCAGCATCCTAAACGCTGCCACATCGACTCCCCTAGGCAAGTCTAGTGGGTATCCTACCCTCAGGGATGCTAAGCACTTCACATTTTTCCGTTGTACTGCCTCTTTGCAGCTTTTAATCTGGGGACGTATGAAGGTGTTCTTAATTGGTTTACGGTCTGTTATGAGTTGTGAGTGAAAGTGGGGTATCTGGTTAAGAGAGTTGTAGACTGTAGACAGTATACTACTTTTTGCCAATGCATCAGCCATTTCATTTCATGTTACACCGCAGTGGCTAAGGAATCTGCTGAAAAGCTAATTTTTGTCCCATACAAAGAAGTGTTTTTAGTTTGCAGGTGTCAAGAGAGGAAATTATCTGCCGCACAGTCCTTGTGGATAGTTACTGCAATTATATCGGCCTGTGAGTCAACCATTAATTCAGTGGATTGCGGGGAATTGATCTAACTTACAAATAATGATCAATTATCATTAAAATTCTAGGTTTTTGGGTGAAAACCGCTTCATGAGGATGATTTATGTATTATATACATATAGGTTTTTAATAATAATTAATTATTTTAACTAATTTTTGGTTGAAGATAATCCATGAGGTGACAGGTAACCGTTACCTGAAATTTATTCTTTGGCAGATTACGTAGAGTTATCCTTTGCTTTAATCGTGGGAAAGGATTTAACTAGGGGTTTCCAAGATCTCGACAGGGTAAATCAGTCATCTCTGTTATGGTTTGAAAGTATCCTTACCGTAAAGATTGACTTGTGAAGATGACAATTGTGGAAGCACAACTTTGGATTTCACATCACTCATGTTGCGAGGTTCAACATAAAATCACTCTAGCCGCATACCTACTTACCTGATTAATTGCCTATTACTTTTTTTTAATTTGATGATATGTTATATCTATATGGAACCTAACCCCTTAAATTGAATGACGATTTAAAACGGCTTAGAGGCTTAGCATTCCAAAATAATTATTATTTCTAGATGAAGTCGTTGATTAATTTTTCGGTCCTACTATTGGAAAAAGTATATAGACCACCACTTTTCAGTTATTTTATTTATTTATTTTTTCAACAAACCATTAGGTTATTACTGGACGGTAGATCGCGGTCACTTTACTCATCTACTCGATGTGAAACAGGGAATCGAACTTACCAGATATGTAGGAATTTAGGCCTAGGTTTCAGAAGAGATGCGTGTATGCTACAACGCGGTCCCCTAAAATATGTTTCNTTGTTAATAACATGAAATAGTTCCTAGATGACCAAAAGCAATTTTATATAAAACAAAATCGTCTTCTAAAGCCTCATCTAGACGGCCGACCCAAACAAAGGAAACGTGCCGAGCACTGGTGTCTGCGCATGCCCAGTCTAAAGTGCGCCTGCGCATCTCACTCTGGGCATGCGCAGAGACCAATGTTCGGCTCGTTTCCTCTGTTTAGTTCGGCAGTCTGGACGAGGCTTAAGAGGTAAAAATTGAATGACAGCGAAAAAGGAAAAGTACAAAGAAATAAATTAATTGACGTATGACAACCAGGTTTGTTTACATTTGTGTTTGTGTCCTAGGTATCGGTTTAATTTTTCTGCATATGTACTTCTTTACTTGTACACATTTTTGTTTTTCTTCTCCTACTGTCGCTACACTGGGGCTTATCAATGGCACGGTTTAGATTCGGTGTTGGCGATATCCGTTGTACAAAGATATGTCCTTTTATAGGTTTAAGATAAGCTCTCTAGATGATTGTTATTTATGTGAAGTAAATAAATTCGGAATTTTATTTTTTCACTAACATTATATTAAAAATGACAATTATATTATCAACATTACATATGATTCAACAGAAAATTTTAAAACGTAGTATATAAAAAGTTCTTTTTATCTTGTAATTATTTATATTTTTGTCGTGTTATACTTTTTAATTCTAAAATTGACCTTAGTACATGTTGTGGTTTACCGGGAAAGTAAACCTGCATAGGTAGCCTGTACAGGTAAACCAGAGCTTGTGTGCAAAGATAACTGTGCAGTTATATCATACATAACAATATAGCACCCATGCTCCGGTTTATCTGTACGCAGTACGCAGGTTACCTGTGAGGTATACCGCAACGTGTACTGTGTATAGGGCTGGGCTTAAGGAAACATTTTTTTTTTTTATTCAACCTTCTCTTTTTACTAACTAGTTGATGAAAGAGGAGATTATATTGATTTTATTATCTACTTTATACCATTAGTGGTTCTTTCTTTACTACTTCGCGATAAAATAATTAACCTTATTCGAGTGTCTTTATTGCGTCTCTACTTAACTAAGTTGTGTTTTGTTTTAACCCCGCTATATTATTAGGGTTTTTTCTATTTAAATTTATCTTAATTATATAACTATTAAACATTTACTTTTAATTATTCTTATTAATCTTTATTTTATTTGTAAAATGTATGTTTTCTGATAGCAACAAACAACTTATTCTTACTAATAGATAAATAAATATTAAACACTGTGACTGATTCGCTTAAAATTGGTCACTAAAAGCAGACTTTAGAGGCGGAACCATTGAACGTGTTTTCTATGAGTATTAAAACTAGAAGGAGTCAATTAATTGTACTTAACATTATATTTATACTTACTTTTATTCGACCATTCACAAGTTCTATTGGTAGGTTAGAGCTAGAGCTAAAAAAATATAATATTTAAGCTATCAATAAAAATATTTAATTACATGGTATTTTTAGCTAAAGTTGGAGTTGTAATTTTAATAACAATCTAGTTTTTTGATGAAATGTATAGTCTAATGTTTTATCCAGGTTACGATTTTTAATTAAACTGGTGCCCTTACCAAAATTATTCACTTTAATTTACACAGTAAACTTCAAACTTTAATTTAAAAAACAATATAATATAATGGTGATAATTTTTAAATATAGAGAGCGAATTGTAAGTGTAATGCCATAAAAATGATATACCTTTTTTTTCTACTTCTTTCCTTTTTCTCTTGCTTAACCTAAGTTGATAAGTACAAGGTGGGCCAAAAAAACCGCACTTTTTTAAACACTTATAGCTCAGCTCCTGTAGTAGATAGAGATATGAGGTTTGCGGGGTCTGAAAACCACATTCTTCTACTTTAAATTTCATATCTAGAACTTTAAAAACTATTGGGTGAAAGCCACGCAATGACGGTGTGAAATAGGGTCTTAAAAAAGTCGTCGTCCAAAAGTCGGTAGTAATCTTGTCTGGTATTATAGTTTTGATAGAATAAATTACCATATGGTTGAGGGGAGGAGGAGTTCGTAGATAAGATGTAGGAGGGTGTTGTAGGTAAGAGGTAGGACTCCCTCAGTGTTATAACAAACATTGAAGCGATGATAACAAATATGATAAGCGCAATATTTGCCTAAAATTGAAGACCAAATGCTAAATTATCCTGGAAGAGGTGTAGATCAATAACCAAACAACGTCTTCACACAAAATGATTGTATTTATTACAATTGACCGGTTTCGGCTGTTCTAAAGCAGCCTTCTTCAGATAATCTGTGTAGGTTATTAAGAGACTTCAAAAATGCAAGTGAAAATTATCCGTTTATGCAAGATGCTATCCCGTCCCATCGCTCCTTGCAAACAATTCAATACTTCTTGCAAAAGAATTGCCCAGACTTCAGGCAACATTGTGCTTAACATATCATATCATCAATGTTTGTTACCACTGACACATACATACATCTTATTATTGCTATAACAAAGAACCTCCCCCCTTCTCCCTTATAGTAATTTATTCTATCAAAACTATGATACCAGACAAGATCACTACCCGGACAACGACTTTTTTTAAGACCCTATTTCAAACCGTCATTGCGTAGCTTTCACTTAATAGTTTTTAAAGTTTTAGATATGAAATTTAAAGTAGAGCAATGCGGTTTTCAGACCCCGCAAACTCCATATTTCTATTTACTACACAAGCTGAGCTATAAGTGTTCAAAAAAGTGCGGTTTTTTTGGCCCACCCTGTATATATTATAATGTATGTTTTCTGATAGCAACAAACAACTTATTCTTATCTTGAGTTTTCTGATATGAAAACCAGGACATTTCCGATAACATTTTTTACGTGTAGAGTAAATTAGAAGTTAGAATATATTCACATTAGCTTAAACGATTAATCAAGTTTTAGTGGAATGTAGGTTGAGAAAATAGTTTGAGGACTTCGAAAATAGAACACGATCATTGCGATTCTAATTAAATTAATTTTATTTTGAAATATTACTTTAAAACGATAAAGTGCTTTCAATTCTTCTTCAATTTTAGATTCTAATACGGTAATTGATACAATTATAAGGGTAATAAACCAATGAAACGTATTTAAGTCTAACATTAATCTTATTTGAATACATCCGTGGTCGTCGTATAAAAAAATGTCTCCAGGTACCAATGAAGTAAAAAATTGTGTCCTTTCATCTCTGTTATAAATCCGCTTATTAAAAGTCATCACAGTTTCATCACCATTTAGGATCATCAAAAATTTTGGTAGTTTATATTAGTGAAGCAAATCCTTGTAATGAGTGTTGATGTGCTTAAATATCTGTTGTATTTTAAGTCAAAATCGATTCTGACATTATTAGAGACATTATTCTATGTACTATGTAAATGTTTAAGTCCGAGTTCTTACGCAAACTAATAAACAAGTTGGTCCTAATATGCCACACGAACTTTTTTCGTCGATCTAGAAATTTGTGTTTGGTTAATACTCGTATACTTTTCCTTCTCCTAGGTAAGGGCTCGTGAGGTCAGGGCTCCGTGCTATTCATGTTTATCACATCGACCCGGCTATCGTCCTGGAAATTAGTTATCAAGCCTAGCACAGACAGTTAAGAGTGAAAGTGTGGCGCCACTGCATTTACTCAATAACTACGCAGACATGGTTTTTCCACTTAACATTATTCGAAGATTTATAGACGGTTTTGTTTTTAAAATTTATTTAAACTCAATATATTCTTAATTATTAGAACGAAGATCCTTATGGGACGTTACAACGCCGTGAGCCCGCGAGTAAATCTGAAAAATCGACCGATGACGACAACTTGAGAAAACGTTGACCGATTTAGTTTAAATTTGGTACACATGTTAATTTTTCCAGTGCCCAGGACTAGTTCGTTGGACAATATTATCCGCTATCCGCCCAAGCGTTCTCGCGCAACTCTAGCGTAAACGTAAGCTTCAAATGTAAAATTAGAATTTTAGGACGAGAAATTAATTCTAACTTTATCTATTCGTTGAGGCAAACAACTTTAATACAATTTTTTAGTAAAACAAACAGTGAAACACCCAAAAGTTTAAAATAGAGAAAACACCGCTTTTATCGATATCTTACGTTCTAACACAACCTTCTTACTTTCTCATATTCTTAGTACATTTATATAAAAAGAAAGTAATGTGATGGTGCTAAAATTATATTTTGAGATTTTGATGGATTTACACGTTTTGAAAGAAAGTAGGATTTTAAAAATGACGGTCTGCGTACTGCGCAGTCGGTGCAAACGCGTGGTGCCTAAACTACTGGGCCATTTTTAGGGTCCGTAGGCAAAAGCCAAGGACCCTTATATTTTCGCGCGTGTGCCTGTCTGTCCGTCCGTCCGTCGCATGCTCTCACGGCTACACCTTTCGTCCGATGACTTTGAAATTTGGCATGTATATGTCTTATACTACCCACACATGTTAAAAATATAGCGACTTAAAAAAAATATATTTCAAAAAATTTAGGGTAAAAAAACTTAAGGGTTAATTTTTTTTTCGACATCCTGAGGGGTATCATATTAAAGGGTACGTCGAGCTGATTACAAAAATATATAATTATTTGGTTATAACTTTGAAATTTCGAAAAAATAATTATTTTATTTTTTATTGACAAAATACGGTTTTTTATAATTATGGTCTTTTCGATGTATTTATATGGCTGTTTTCCGGTTCAATGCCAAAAAACTACTTCATCAGAAGGTTGTTTATGTGTTTTGAGAATATCAGACCCATAGGATAGTTCAAAGTAAGCTTTTTAGTATTTTAAAAAACATCATCAATAGGGTACTACTTAAACAATACAGTGTTGCCTACGGACCCTCGCTGTGTATGTTGACTAGCACACACTTGACCTGTTTATTTATTAGCTTGCTTTCTTGTTTGTTTGTTTGTCCAGTAAAAATCTTGCAATGGATTTTTAACCAACTTCCGGAGTAGCTAAACATTTGAAACTTTTAGGATAGCTCAGAACTCGATGACAATGCATTATTTTAATACTTTTAGACATCTTTCAAAATACTTTAATAAGTTTTCAGCAAATTTTGCTGTATGGAAAGTTAGTTCGGAAAAAATCCGCAAGTTATTCTATTTGTTTTGACATGTCCCATTTATGTACAATCTTCATTTTGACGGGTTTCAAATTTGTGATTTTTTATTAAAGCCTCGTCCAGACTTCCGAACCGAACAGAGGAAACGAGCCGAACATTGGTCTCTGCGCATGCCCAGTCTAAAGTGCGCCTGCGCATCTCACTCTGGGCATGCGCAGAGACCAATGTTCGGCTCGTTTCCTCTGTTTAGTTCGGCAGTCTGGACGAGGCTTAAGAGGTAAAAATTGAATGACAGCGAAAAAGGAAAAGTACAAAGAAATAAATTAATTGACGTATGACAACCAGGTTTGTTTACATTTGTGTTTGTGTCCTAGGTATCGGTTTAATTTTTCTGCATATGTACTTCTTTACTTGTACACATTTTTGTTTTTCTTCTCCTACTGTCGCTACACTGGGGCTTATCAATGGCACGGTTTAGATTCGGTGTTGGCGATATCCGTTGTACAAAGATATGTCCTTTTATAGGTTTAAGATAAGCTCTCTAGATGATTGTTATTTATGTGAAGTAAATAAATTCGGAATTTTATTTTTTCACTAACATTATATTAAAAATGACAATTATATTATCAACATTACATATGATTCAACAGAAAATTTTAAAACGTAGTATATAAAAAGGTTCTTTTTATCTTGTAATTATTTATATTTTTGTCGTGTTATACTTTTTAATTCTAAAATTGTTGACCTTAGTACATGTTGTGGTTTACCGGGAAAGTAAACCTGCATAGGTAGCCTGTACAGGTAAACCAGAGCTTGTGTGCAAAGATAACTGTACAGTTATATCATACATAACAATATAGCACCCATGCTCCGGTTTATCTGTACGCAGTACGCAGGTTACCTGTGAGGTATACCGCAACGTGTACTGTGTATAGGGCTGGGCTTAAGGAAACATTTTTTTTTTTTATTCAACCTTCTCTTTTTACTAACTAGTTGGTGAAAGAGGAGATTATATTGATTTTATTATCTACTTTATACCATTAGTGGTTCTTTCTTTACTACTTCGCGATAAAATAATTAACCTTATTCGAGTGTCTTTATTGCGTCTCTACTTAACTAAGTTGTGTTTTGTTTTAACCCCGCTATATTATTAGGGTTTTTTCTATTTAAATTTATCTTAATTATATAACTATTAAACATTTACTTTTAATTATTCTTATTAATCTTTATTTTATTTGTAATAAAATAGAAAAGAATACAGATTTAAAGTGGAATTATTATTATAGTTATAGTTATTATTTTGTTATGTGTTATGTATAACAATATTTCTTATTATTTCTATTTGCGTTTTTTTTTCTGCTAAAAAAAACGCAAGAGAGAACTGTGAGATGCTGTTATTTTTTCAGGAATACTCCTTGAAGGATCCTGGATTCTTCCGTTACCTTTTCATTTGGTTTGTATTAAACCTTAAACCTGATATTGAAGCAAATGTTTGAATTTTGTTTGGTTTTTATTGTTTTTCCCCTAGCTATTTTTAAAAAAATTATATTTGTCCCCCTTTCCTTTACATCGATTTCCCAATCTGGATTTAGACTTCCAACTTTATTTCCCGCTAGCTAGTAAACCGTAAACCCGTTTGTAACCTCCCTACTTTATTATCAGCTGTTGTTTTGGTCTTGCGCTTATCAAACGTTTTCTCTCGAGTTTTTAACTTAATTTGTTTGGACTGCTTTTACCTCGGGATTATTCTAACATATTGAGATGTTTTTAAGATTATTTTTTGGCACCTAATTGTAGTTGAGTTTTTGTACCTGTGTTTTCCGAATAGTCATATCAAATGGATAGGTACCTACCCGGCAATGTTCGACATTATTTGCTGCGATATTCTTGGTTTCGGAGAGGTGATTAAAGCAACAGATGTTTATTATTTGATATCTTTTGTTATTTATTCAAATTATTTAACTAATTTATTTCTAGTCTTGAGAGATGTTGTAATTTTGTTCAATAACTCTATTTATCTGTTAGTCACCCTATGAGACATCATTGCATTGAATTTACTTACTACATATGATGCCCTTGTGTTAGAGCTATTAGAGGCATAATGTTCCTATAATATGTTAGTATAAAATAAAGTTATATAGGTGAAGTTTAAAAGTGTTATAAATCATTTTTAAATCATAACTGTTTTATGTAGTTTTAGACTGAAGTATCACTAGAAATAGACATTTTAGATTATTACATAACCAATAGTGTTATTTTTTACCTTAATTTATAGGATTTTTCTTACTCCAGTAATTAATATTTATTATTAGTCTATTGTTTTTTCATTACGTATTATTATTACTACTAACTTTGAATTTTGAATATGTCCTTTTATAGGTTTAAGATAAGCTCTCTAGATGATTGTTATTTATGTGAAGTAAATAAATTCGGAATTTTATTTTTTCACTAACATTATATTAAAAATGACAATTATATTATCAACATTACATATGATTCAACAGAAAATTTTAAAACGTAGTATATAAAAAGGTCTTTTTATCTTGTAATTATGGAGTAGCTAAAC
>KZ651161.1:409831-438987 GCA_001010745.2 Gerris buenoi | reverse complement strand
GTAGATGTTTGTCTATATAATTCTATTTTTAATGGGGGGGCACTAGGTGTTAGTCTAATTTTATGTTTTGTCTGCCTACTATCTCTGTTGGTCTTTTCATCGGAAATGTTTGTTTAACTTTGGGACATTTCTTTTATTTTTCTCTATTAAATAAGAAAATGTTTGTTTCTCTAAAATTATGGGTGTATGATATTGCTTGATAAAAATTTATTTTTGAAAATATCCAATTTACAATTTGTTTATTATCCAATAAACTCAATTGTTACTTCGGAAGAACAAAACTTAAGATACCACTTTATTTCTGTTGATCTAAATTATTATTAATATTATCATAATTCATGATTATCTCTGAATATTATCAGATATTGTATTGGAAACATATGTTAGAAATATACATAATGTTATATCTAATTTAGTGCCGACCTAATGTTTATTTGAATTCTATAATTCCCACTTTCAATTCTGTTACCAATCTAAACATCTACAATAAACAGGGGAAGACTAATCACACACTGTTATTCATCTTCACTTGTTTGTGAGGTACAACTTTTGTAATACATTTTTAAGCTACTTTCTGACTACCTAGAAAGTTAATTTATACAGATTATGTAATGCTAAAGATAGGTAAGTTTTTTATAGTTGTCCCTTGATTTTCAATGTACTATTTTGTTGGGTCATTAAGGGTGTAAAATACGAACGAAGATTACTGCATAAACAGGCTATATTTCGCCCCCCTCCAGGCATAATCATGCCTAAAACATCAATAAAACCTCTTATTATAATTATTTATCAAATTACATGTATAATTTAATTGATATAAATAGCGTCTTACCTATTGATTGTGTTTAGGTAAGACGCTATTTATATCAATTAAATTATACATGTATTTTGATAAATAATTATAATAAGAGGTTTTATTGATGTTTTAGGCATGATTATCCCCCGGAGGGGGGCAAAATATAGCCTGTTTATGCAGTAATCTTCGTTCGTTTTTTACACCCTTAATAATCCAACAAAATAGTACGCTAAAGATAGGGTTACCATGCGTCCAGACTGTCCGGATTTAAAATATCTGTCCGGTTTTGCTTCCGGATTTGAGATATGTCCGGATTTAAGATAAATCAGAAATTTAAATGGGTTTCCCTACCTAAAGAAGAAACCCCAAAAACCCTTGAGAAATGGGAATAAATATTTGAAGCATTTTCTAGAAGAAACTTCTCTTTTTTAATATTTTTAAAATAGTAGAATTGCCATGTATTTGCCTGGTACTTATAGGCTCCCACCGAACGTATTTTTTCAATGATGGGGTCTTTTTAGAGGCCTAAAAGAGAGAGATTATCTCTTGTCAGTTGTAAAAGAGCATCTTAATTATTATCTCATATGCACAGAATTCCACGACAAAATCAAAAATGACTACAAGCCTTTTCTAAGGGAAAATTAGTTCATCTGAAAAGTAAGATGGACCCAGCAGATACTAGCTAAAGTTGAATTTGATATTAATAAATAAGTATTAAAAAGTAAATATTAATAAAGAAATATTATCAAATATTGTATTAATAAATTTATATATAACGTAATTATATATTTGTAACATATTTATTTTGGTAATTTTTTTTTTAATTTTTCAAAAAGAACTTTTAAACTAATTTTAAATCAAACTTCACCTTCTAACCATCAGTAGTGATAACAGCTTTAAACCTTTGACTAGGCAATATATCTGTATTATAAGAAGTGTATCTCTGTCAAATTGTTTGAAAGAAACCCGTAATTGTTGTATAAATTAGATTGAAATGTCTCAAATAAATTATAATTAAATAATAAATAAATTTGATTAAATTTAAATAATTATAAATTTGATAATTGTGGTATTCTTTTAATGACTGCCTTTGGCTCGAACCACTATATTACTGTAGAAAAAAAAGTAAGTGAAATATGTCAAACCTATGTGATACCAATGATAATTTTCTATTAAAAACTAGTCGTAACATTATGTTTCTTTGTCTTAAAAGTTTAAGTCAGTTGTTGCAAACGAAAAAGGATCTTAAGTGAAGAAAGTTATAGGACATTAACAATAGAAATAATATTTTTCTGTTGAGAAAATGGTTTGACAAAAGTGGATTTAGCCTATTTCAAATATGTACATGCTATCTCTTCAAAATCCATCAATTATCTCAGAAGGTATACTCATAAATTATTATGTTTTCTTTGAATTATTAACAGGATTGATACCTAGAATTCTCTGCTGTTCAGCTGCTTTGCCACTAATTTAAAGTTTTTAAGAATACAGAGTCATGTTTGATTGTATTCATCAATTTATATGCTTTGACTATTTTAACATTTACTGTATGGCTGAAACAAATTGTGTAAATGCTGCATTTAATTAAAAATGCTTTATAGGCCAAGAGCGTTAGCTCAAAAAAGGCCATAAACGGGAAAAAATTCCAATAAAGCTGAAATTTGGTTTATGGCTTTATTTTAGTCCCCTGATGAACATATTGTTTTCCCCCTCGAGGGAGGTCTGCGTTGGCCATCATTTTGAAAAAAAGGGACCAAAATTCGGTTTTTGGCCAATATCTTCATTTTCGTCGATGATGCGACTAAAATAAATATTATCAAATTTTTAATAATATTTATTTTATCAAACATTTTGATAGGGCATTAAATTGTCAACAAAAAAGGTTCAATGTAATTATACACTAAAGTCAATAGTTTCAAAGCTATAGCGCCGCAAAGTGTGACATTTTTCTGCACCGTCATAAAATAGGAGTTTTTCTACTCAAAGACGCTGCACCGGTAAAATCGAGTTTCTATAGATTCAAACCTTGGGGTCGGGGAACATTATTTATTAACGAGTGTCAATGTATTTTTCGTTTGTCTAAAAGTCGGTCTTTGTAATTAAAACCAGAGAAAAGATTTATTTAATTTTAATAATAATTATTTTAATTTTAAAATGTCACTCTTTGCGGCGCTATAGCNTTTTCAAAATTGTTCAACTTGTGATTTGGTCTCTCAACCTGCCCATTCACACTCCAACTTCAACTTCAACTCAACTAAGTTGGACAACAAGTTGAAGTGTGTATGGGGGCCTTTAGGAATAACAGGCAACCGCTGACAAGTGGAGAAGCCCTGTGAAGTGAAGTGGTTAAAAGGTTTTCAGTTAAGAGAGGTTCTACTGTATTCTTATTCTACGTAATTATATATGGTATTTTACTAATCTTCATTTTTTTGTTTCTATTTCTGATAATATTTCCTGAACGATGAAAGCTTATATTTAATCATTTTGACAAATTTATGATTATAAAATTGTTTAAAAACAGGAAAAAAGTTTGTTTTTGTGAAATTTGGCTTAGTTTTTAAATTAAAATTTAGGTAATCAAAAACAATTCATAGTATTAGTTCTAATATTTTATTTGTGATGTGGAAACTAAATAAAATAGTTTGAGATTTATAATTTGGCATAATTAGAATTAAAATAAAATTAATTATCTGACTACAATTCAGAGTCCCTTGATATTGTGGTCTTATATTATGTGGGAGAATATGTGACCTCTGAGTATTAAACCCTTCATATCTCTTAGATATTAATACGTCTTGTTTATTATTGATTGTTTGGTATTGGTAAATACCAATACCAATATGTTGAGAGGTTCTGCGTCATAATATAATATATTTAAAAGATAAACTGCATTCTAGGAAGTACATAGTGTAATTTTTAGAGGCACTAATCTAAATGAAGGCAATACAAAAAGTCAATAATATAATACTTGGAATAAATATTTTTTTCTTTTGTCTTTAAAGAAGTTTTTATTATCAACATCATAGTTTATATATGAATGTTATTATATATATTATTTTTCGCCTGTTTTGTAGTTTTAAATAATATTATATTCTATATTACTTTCTTATATAAGTAGTATAATATATGTAGATAGAAAGTATTGCTATTGAATTTAACACATTTTAAGGTTTTAAATTATGAATAACAGTACATCCCACATATAGAACTTTGACTGTATATTCTTTCATAATTAATTTGTTCAAATTTTTGTTTAGATGAAGGAGAAGAAGGGGTACTGGTGGATGGTTCGAGAGATGAACCAGATTGTCTTACCGGTGCGCCTGATTTCCGGTTGGTTGTCATCAACAAGCCTCAGCCAACCAAATTCCCATGTAATCACATCACAACTGCAAAATATTCTAAGCTTACTTTTCTGCCCTGTTTTCTCTTCGAGCAGTTTCGCAGATACTCCAACTGTTTTTTCCTCTTCATCGCTCTTCTTCAGGTAAATATTTTGTTTAAATAAGAAAAATATTATAAGGGAAGTAGAGTAGTGTCGTGATTCAACTTGTAATAATGAAAACAGTTTTTCCTGACTGTTTATTTTATAGAGCTGGCTTTCAATCAAAATTTTAGTATTTAATATAACAGAAAGATGAAGAAATTATAGTTATTTTTTATTGTTTGAAAAGAGTTGAATATCTGACTGAATCACATATCAGATTGCCTACCCTGTATTGTAAAAATAATAATTTTACTACAGCCTGTGGAGGGGCTAGACCTGGCAGAGGACTTATACAACCAAATCAATAACTGAGGCATAGCCAGGGTTTATAGCGTCCAGAGTAAGTTTTTTAGTCCCTTCGCATTGTCGCCAAATTCAATTCAGAGCCCCTTTGATAATGCTCCTAGGGACAGCTGTCAGCTCCTCCATCGCTATGACTTATGAGTATATTTACACTATTTAAAATATATATGCAGGATGTGCTAGCTAGTTGGAACAGGCATTGTGATAGTATGGGTGTTCAGATTGAGCAGAATGTTATCCATTCCTTTCTCTTTGCCGATGACAGGATTTAAAATTCAAGCTTATAAGACTGTTGGAAACTTTTGAGAGAGGAGGGTTAAGGGTTTACATGATGAGACGGTGATAGGGCTCTTCGTTGGTATGGTCATGTGAGAGGAGCGTTGGCCGCGAAGAGTGTTGGAGTGGTCTCCGCCCGGCAGGATGAAGACAGGCCATCCCAGAGTGACCTGTAAGGGAGGCGTCGTAAGGTCAATGAGNAATCACACATTGGTTTTCACAAAAAAACTCGATATACACAGTTAATTTTATTAAACAAACATCAAATTAGTTTTGTTAAATGTAAACAAACTCGCTAATCGTGCGTAAAGTTTAAGAATTATTCTTCTTTACCGCCCTAGGGCGGAAAAAAGAGAAATTCTTCAGAATTATAAGATGCGCATGCGCAATGAATGTAAAGAATGTATGTAAAGAATCACTTTCTACGCATCTAAACAGAGATACAATGTTTATATTACGTTTCAATCGTAGATAAAAGTTACTTATGTAAAGCCAAGATTTTTGAGCATCTTTACAATTACACCTGTTACAATTTAAGTGCTGTTTTTTTATCCTTTCTAAAAACAATCTTAAACAAAATTTATGTCGTAAACATAAATGGAGACTGTGTAGATGTTAAAATGCCTACTCTGCAGACTGGTTTCAAACTCTATAGTTTGTCATCGTCAGTGAACTGAAACAAATTTTGTCAACTAAAATGGACCATATTATATGATATAGCTATTGTGTTTTTTTTAATGTCAGGTTACTGATAAAGTCTACACTTCTATTGCATTTTCTTGTGCTCTTTTATGTGTAGCAATTCAAAATAAACTGGTATATTATGCTCTTTTATAGGGCATTATTTTATTTGGCGTGTGCTTGGTTTACTCTGACCTAATTATTGTTATGGTTGACACCTATGTGGGTGGGTGGTTTTCCACTACCTGGATGTTAAAAAAAAAAACTTTTGTCATTAATTTGTGTTCTACTATGTGAAATGGTCCTAAAATACTAGGTATAAACTACTATTTTGTTGGTGTATCAGTTTAACCTGAGATTAATTTTACCTATTTTAAATTATTTTGTTTGACTTTTATGCAGTGAGCCTCAGGGTATGTGCTATATAGAAACAATGAACCTGGATGGAGAAACCAATCTAAAGATTCGTCAGTCTGTTCAAGCCACTGCAGGACTTCTTGATACTCTAACTCTAGAGGCTTTTAATGGTTTGATCGAGTGCGAACATCCTAATAAACATCTTTATGAGTTTAATGGCACTCTTAAAGAGGCTGGCAAACTGTAAGTTGTTTAACTTTTCTTGTACTTTTATATTACTTACTTATTTGGGTTCTCATCTGCTTCAAGGTGTCTAAGAAATCAAAACTTTATCCACCTGCCTCTGTCCATTGACAGGGATTGAGTATGTTGGAGGGATATTCTTTTTTGGGGCTGGGAGGATGTCCTGTTGTCAATTCGCTCCGTCTCTCCCTTTACATCTTGCTTATACAGTAGCGTTCTCTACCATACTTATTATGGACTAAACTTACTTACATACCCAGACTTATTCTTAAAAAACAATTTCAAAAACTATTTAATAAAACCCAAATAAACGGGATCAGTTTATGTATTGTTGGGTTGTCTGCAGTAAATTTACCACTGTATCATTAGTCAAATTAAAAAGATTTTGATTCAGTACAATCACTCCTTGTTTTCTATTGTTAAAGATGAAATATTTAATGATTCAAATGTAACATATATTTCCAATTAAATAATAAATTATTTTGTTATAGGGCCCTTCCTCTGGGTCCAGAGCGAGTATTATTGAGAGGAGCAATGCTGAGGAACACAAGCTGGGTGACAGGTGTTGCTGTCTATACAGGCCATGAATCCAAACTCATGATGAACTCTACAAGAGCTCCTCTTAAGCGTTCAACCGTTGATAAAATTACAAACACTCAAGTTCTCATGTTGTTTTTCCTTCTAGTCCTTCTTTGTTTTATTTCGTCTCTGTTTAATGAATTGTGGACTAGAGAACATAAAACAGCTTGTTCTACTTATCTTGGGATGGGCAGTAAGTGCTATTATAATCTTATAGGTTTATTTGATTGTTTTTTAAATGCAAAATTATGTACTAGGCATTGCGTGGCTCTATCATTGAAGCGAGCGTATTGCAATGAATATTGAAATTTGTTTTATCATGATGAATGTCATAGTTGAAGATAAGTGGAAGAATGCAGTGTGGAGTAGAGTGGGTGTACTTGGTACAAAGCTTTACTTCCTAAACAAACCTACACACTACATGACTAAAAGAATCTAAACCCCCTGTAGTTGCTTTAAACAATTATTATAAATGTACTGCTTGCATCAAGTTGAAATTTTCCTTACTTGTTTAAATTGTACTTTAGACGATGTATATGAAGTTTTATTAAAATCGTTACGTTAGAACGTATGCTATCTGTAAAAAGATTGTTTTAGCTTTTTATTAATTCATAGCAGTGTCGCTGTTTGTTTTATTAAAAAATGTTGCTTAAAAAAANTTTTTTTTTAAATTAAATTAATGTGTATTATTGTTTGTTTTCCAGCAAATTCCTGATGTTTCACCTACAGGAAGATTTACCACTTTGGTTCCCCTCATATTTATCTTATTTGTTTCTGGGATTAAGGAAATCGTAGAAGATTATGTAAGTAAAATAATATTCTACTCTCAGTTTAAAACAATTATGCTTGTTTGTTATTTTTTTTTATGACTAGAGTTTCAAAAAATTGTGAAATTATCGAGGGGATAGTGATGATTTTTTTGCCCAGATGCCTATGGATAGGTTGGGCCTACCTAACAGGCTTTTTAGCACTTATTTATTGATGGGTGACTGACACTAGAGCATTGATCCATTTAAGTATAGAGAAGATGCTAATATAATATGTTTATGAAGCTATAATTAGAATCATTAACTTCTTATGTCTTATTATTGTCTCACTAATAAATATTTGTTGAGTGAGTAGTAATTACATCAACAACAATCAGGGGGATTAGCATAGCCCAGGTTTTTGGATTCACCACTCTGCCTGAAACCTAGGTGTAAACACTGACATCTCTGGTGATTTGGAATCCTAGAGATGTGAGACATGTTTCACACTAATGATCACACAGCGAGTATATAAGTAAAGTGGCCTGATCCCCTGTAATAACCTAATGTGTTGATGAGGGTGTAAAAAAAAAAAAAAAAAAAAAAAAAAAAAAAAAAAAAAAAAAAAAAANAGCTACTAATGAACGACGAAATATTGGACTTAGTAATTACTGAGACAAATATATATGGAGCTTCTCTTCAGGAAAAAAGGAAAACAAACAAGAAATCACGAATGGCCCAGTGGAAAGAGGTGAAAAAAGACGAGTTTCTCAAATTTCTCGGTGTTCTTTTCCTGACTGGGCAGGTGACTACTCCAGACATTCCAACGATATGGAAAAATAACAAGATATACTATTTCCCTAGAATAACTAAACATTTTTCTAGGGATAGGTTTTTGCAGATTCTTAGGGCGCTACATTTTGGTAGAAACCCAGAAGATGGAGGCACAGACGACCACGTGCTTTTCAAGATCAAACCATTGTTGGATGTCTTTCATAAAACCATGGCATCTTTATACTATCCAACAAGAGAGTTGTGTTTGGATGAGTCAATGGTCCTTTGGAAGGGTAGGCTTCGATTTCGACAATACATGCCAGGAAAGAAGCATAAATACGGAATAAAAGTGTATATGCTAGCCCAACCCGACGGCTTAGCTGTTCGCCTGCACATTTACGCGGGTGGCGAAGACCAAGAGGTGGGAGGTGATGGCCACACTGAGAAGGTGGTAAAGCATTTGATGAAAGATTATTTAGGAAAAGGCCATGCCCTTTTCATGGATAATTATTATAATAGTGTTAGTTTGACAAGATTTTTAAAAAACAACCTGACTTACACCACAGGGACACTGAGATCAAATCGTTCCGGAAATCCCCAGATTACAAAACAGAAAAAAATGGAAAAAAACCAGCTCGTTCAAAGTTACTCAGAAGATGGCATCAGTGTCTTCAAGTGGAATGACAAGCGGGAAGTCATAATGATTTCTTCTGAGTTCGACGGAACATTCCAGGACGTAACCACAAGGAAAGGAAAACGAGTAAAAAAGCCAAAAGCCATAGTGGAATACAATAAATATATGGGGGGAGTTGATAAGAGTGATCAACTCCTTGCCTACTACCCTGTACAAAGGAAGACGCTAAGATGGCCCCAAAAATTGGGGTTGCATATCTTCCATCTGATTATGAATAATGCATTTATTATGTACAAACGCCACACAAAAAAGTCGATCAAGTTAATTGAATTCCGTGAGAAAGTAATTGACGCTCTGTTAGGAACTGATGAAGAACCTGAAGTGACGCCTACCAGAAGTATCCAAAATGTGCATTTACCAAAAAAAGGAGAGAAAAGGAAGAATTGTAGAGTTTGTGCGAAAAACAAAATTCGAAAAAATACCCAATATGTTTGTGATAGGTGTGAAGGCAACCCAGGATTTTGTTTGGAGGATTGTTTTAGGGTATTTCATAATTATACTTAGGTTTTAAGATTTATTTAAAAAAATTAATTTAGTTTTTATTATTCAAGTGATTGAAAAAAAATAAGATAATCTATCTGTATTGTCGTTACCATGTTCTAGATTCTCATTCGATCTCTCTAACTGTAAATTTTATATTAGTAACATTGCTTTTTTTTTTCTTTTTTTGTATTTTAGACAGGTGACCACGTCTTATTGTATGCGTTATTTACCCCCAATGCAGAAGGTATTCCAAGCAGGATTAGTAGGAAATGGTTGGGGGCAGTAGCTTACATCCTATTCCGTTGTATGAGGCAGTATGTGTCACCCGTTGCGTCATAATTTGATACAGGTGCAGGAGGGACCTGGCTGGATGGATTATCTGTCTGAGGCGTAGGCTGATCCCTGTCACTCAATAAGGGACAGGGATTAACCTACGCCACACGAAAATAATCCATTCCGCCAGGTCTCTCCTACACCTGCATCAGGTGATGCAATATCTGACGCAACAAGTAACAGATACTGCCTCATAGACCGGAATAGGCTGTCAGCTACTGGTCCCTACCGTACTTCCTACTAATCCTGCTTGAAGATGCCTTCAGTATAGGGGACAAAACGTCATAAAATTCATTCAATATGACATTGTGACATATTGGCATTTTGTAGTAATATACTCTGTCAGATAACATATGGTCACATATTATATTTATGATACCCTAAGATATTCTATATGTGATATACGCTAAGTCAGATTTATTATTCCTAACGTATAAGTTTCCTTATTTTATACTTTTTTTTTATAATACGCAAAGAGATTTTGTATTTTTTAAAACATTTTTTCATATGTTTTTCTATGTGATATACACACTAAGTCAGATTTATTAGGTATTCCTAACATAAGTCCATATTTTATAAATTATTTTTATAATACGCAAGGCTTTTATTTTTATGTGATATTCAATCTAACTCAGATTTATTATTCCTAAAATAACGTTCCAAATTTTAAACATTATTATTTTCATGCACGCCGATTATCGTTATTTTATTTGTTGTAATACTTTGTGATAACATGTAATATTTTGTGATAAGATGTAATATTACCTTTATGGTAATATGTCAGTTGAATTATACGTTACAGAGGTACATTTCATACATTTTTGTATAAAGATTTTATATTTTTTATAATAAAGCATATTCTTGACTTTCTTCTATGTATATTGTCTACGTTTTCTTTTATTTACCATAAAATCCTAAAAAAATTATTCATATTTTACTAATTGGAAGTGCAAAACTGATGGTCTCATATGTTGAGATTTTTAGTCTCACATGTTGAGATGAGCCGCTTCTCGGCGATTTTTGGCTACTATGGGGCGGATGGTCTCAAATGTTGAGATCTGCTAATTTTCTCTATTTTCATTTAAAAAAACATGTTTATAATTTTTTAAAATATTATATCATCCATATTTAGGGTTGAAAAAACAAGAAAATACAAAAAAAATGTCCCGCTGCTAGGTGATCCTCGATTTTTTATGCCGCAGTCAAAGGGTTAATTTTAGGTGGTGGTCCCTTGATAGGGGACCACTTTGATTTGGAATGATATTAGAATAACTAATCAACCTATTATGGGAAGAACTGACATCAACTAAATTTTTTGTCTGATAACTTGATAAGATTTAATTTGGTGCTAAGGACCATGAAAATCACACAGTCCGCCATATTTGGCAGGACATGGCCAATCTCCGCTGGTTTTTTTTTTTCTTCTTCTTCAAATGCTGATACTGTTTACTTCTTCAAATGCTTATTATTACTGCCAAGGTATGTCCCGGTGATGAACTTCGCCGACAACGAATTCTTAAAAAGCTCAAGATTTGTGTACAAAATTTGTGTACATATTCGTGTACAAAATTTGTGTACAAAATTTTAGCTTGATGTTGATCAGGCATTTTTTTGCATGCTATCTCCTGGACTATAAAAAAAAACAATCTATTAAAATTAAAAACAGAAATAAGGGGAAATAAAACTATAATAATTTCTAAAAACCTTTACCTAGATTTTAAAAAATAAATAAATTTGTGATCTATGATTGAGGTGCAGCATGTTATTATTATTTTTTTTTTATCAGTGAAAGAGCTGAGTAAAAATACCATGAAAATGTAAATAATAAAAAAAAGCGAAATAAACCTAATAAACCTTGTTATTTTCATTTTAGGTTACCATGGTTGGAATTTTGGCTCGAATCTATTAACATTTGTGATTCTTTTTAACAATTTAATCCCTATTTCCCTACAAGTTACTTTAGAAGTTGTCAGATTTATACAGGTAATGCAATAATTACTGATATTAATAATTATTTATTGTGATTTTATCATAATTCATTCATATTTTAGAGATATTTTTATGTACTTTTTTTTTTTTTTATTATTATTATTATTTTTATTTTTTATTTATTTATTTATTAATTTTTTTGTTTGTTTAGGCAATATTTATAAATATGGATATAGATATGTATCACGAGGAATCCAATACCCCCGCCATGGCTCGAACTTCTAACTTGAATGAAGAGCTTGGAATGGTTTGTATTTGAACTATACTGTGTTTTCATTAAGGAGTATAAAATAAATAAAATACCGTTAGCTAGTTAACAATAATAACAAATAGCTTTCATGAAAATTTAATTTAACAACGTTGCAAGTTGAGTTATTTCATTTAAGTCTAAGTAATTTGGCCAATCAATTAGTAAGTTAGTCAAGTCAAATCTAGTGAGTTAACGTTAGAGTTTGGTAGCGTCAGTTCAAGATTTAAGTTCGCGTCAGTTATTTGTGAGTATATTGTTGAAGATTGTGCAGTTGCATAATGTGCATTGGAATCCATCATCCTGACCAAATAATTATAGTATCATAAAGCAAACTGAACCGTTCTTATTTATCCTCTATCCACAAACGCGTCTGTATAAAGAGAATAAACAAATGCTCTTTATACTTTTAACTAAAGACGACAAACGTTTAATATAATATGTACAGTCAGACCTCCTTTCAACAAACTTTTGTAGAACAAAAATTTCTATAAAACGAATGTTTTTTTTTTTGTCCCATGGATTCTCTAAATAAAAGTTTAGAATGACAATAATTTCTCTACAACGAACAAAATTCTTAGAAAAAAAGGACAAAGATATGACAGTAGTAGTAGTAAGGAGGTGGGGAGGCCAAGCCTAGCAACTAGACTGCACTCGGGTCCTTTTTGCCAACCCCTGGTTTTTCACGCCCATCGAACCACCTCAGTCTTACCCTCAAGTCTCCTGGTTTGGTTGATAAAGGAGAGGATATCCTGCCACTTAAGTGCGGCAAGTTCATCCTCTCCAATAATCCCCGATCCTAAGATGTGAAAGCGTAATCTTCCATGTCCTTCACAGGTTCCTACCAGATGGTAGGCTGTTTCCTCTTCTTCGCCGCACACTGGACATGTGGGATCCTCTTCGACCTTTAATAGTGCCAGATGTCTCTTTAGCTGACAATGTCCAGTTAAGACCTCCACCATTATTCTTAGGTTGGGTCTACCCAGTCCCATTTGCCATCTGGTTTTCCCTTTATCTAGCTTAGGCAGCATCATCTTGGTCTGCCTTCTCTGAGATATGACCAATAAACTTTCTGTTAATTAATACTGGCGATGTTTTTACTTTTTTATATTTTCTTAGAACCATTTTTAGGTTTTTCTTGCTCTAGCTCCCTAGTAGTTTTACGTATTCTACCTCCATTAGTTTAAGTGGAACTGGAATCATCATTGGACACTGTGTAAAGAGAAATCTCTAGTCTCTGTTTAGAATTCGTTTCGGACCAGTATAAGTAATTTATTTTATTAATTGCGTTTTTGTGATTTGTAGCCTATATTGCAAAAAAGAAATGGGAAGAAAATTTATTTTGAGTTGAGATAATGATGGAATATAATCGGTGTAAATAAATTAACAATGATTACTTCATAGTCTGAGACGTTTCAACCCTAAAGGGTCATCTTCAGTCAGTATATTAACTAAAACAAACAAAAGATTTTTTCCAATTTCACAAAAATTCCAATGTTGCATAAAGCAATCAAAAATTTTACTTAATTAAAATGTATAAGCATTGTGTCCAACCATACCCCAATCAATTACAATTGATGTAATAATTTTACTTACATTAAGCTGTTTTTTTATGTGAGTTATCATAAGAGTTGGAATCAAAATTCAAAATTAAAATTTACTCTCAAAGAGAGGTTGTCAATAATAAATTTAATACTAGTACTACGTACTACACTACCACACTGTAACATTCTTAAACTTTTAGTTTAAATCTTCAAAAGAAAATTTATTTTAAATAAATGTTTTTCACCCAGTGGCGTAATTATGGGCCTGCATTGCGGGTAGGCCCCCGGTGCCAGGGGGCCCCCATACCACTGTCGAAGGGGTCCCCCTTAGAGAATAATAAAATCTTACTAGCTTGTAATATTATACTTCTATAAAATCGTAGGGCCTCCATTCAGTTCTGAAGGCAGACCTTTTTTGTTCTTTTGCTCTTCAATTTTATTTTGGCGGGGAGCCCCCATTGTCCTAGCTACGCCACTGTTTTCACCTGTTGCATTTATTTCTCTGTTTAAAAACATTTATATTATTATTTTTAACAAAATGCTATAAATGATTTCAGGTCAAATATATTTTTTCTGATAAGACTGGAACACTTACTAGAAACATAATGGAGTTTAAAAGGTTTTCTGTTGGTGGGAAACTGTATGAAGCCAATGTTAATCAGCCTCCCGAAGATACCCCTATAATACAAGTAAGTATACATTTAAGAATACCTGGTTTATAGATGGATTTATAATAATAATTTTAAAAAGTACAGACCTATTCTATCTGTGTTGTCATTATTGGTGGATAGTAGTTTGGAAGTGGAATAAGCATAACATAGGGAGATTGATGATGCACTCAAAGAAAAAGATTTATGTAGTTCACAAATAAAATCATTAAAGTTAGAACATATTAAAAGAATAGATGATAGGTGAATAGAATAGGTGAATAGGCGAGGTTTCAAATTATCCATTTACACTTTTTTTAATTATAAAACTATCCGTTTAGAAAGTTAGAATTGTATTTTTAATAATGTATTCAGTTTTATTTATTACCTGAGTGGAACACTGCACAAGTTCACAAGAAAGGAACTGTGAGGGAAAACACTCAGTGCTGCTAGTTCATGGCTTCATGAATGTATTTTTATCTATGTAGCCCAAATGTGCATAAAAATTTATGCTATGAACCCACCTAAACTTAACCATTTGGAACTCAGAACAGAGAAAGGCCAAGAATAAATTGGATAGAATATGTAAAATAAAAGGTCTGATAAGTCTTTAAGTCAGAAACTGGCAGGAGAAGGCAAAAGGACAAAATGAATATAGCTTGTGACAATGGAAAGCCAAAGCTCACCCTCATTACTGATACTTATTAATCTTCAGCACTATTTACCTCTTCTTGGCCCAACACTTAGAGCAAGAGTATCAGCTTAAGGCCCCCATACACACTTCAACATGGTTGTCCAACTGTCTCTCAACCTAGTTGATCATCATAAAAAAAAAAGTTGAACAACATAGTTGAACAAAATCAGTAGAGAGAGAACCAGCATAAAGAGAACCCAGCATAAAGTGAAACTATACCCGAATAGTTTAGTTCCTGTGTCTGTCTGTCACTCTGTATGGTTCCAATAACTTTTGAATCAAAAGAGATAAAAACATAAGCTCCGCCTACAAATATGAAAAGGGTTTTGATGTCTTCAAAATGGTTGTTCAACTTGTGATTTGGTCTCTCAACCTACCCATACACACTTCAACTTCAACTTAACCAAGTTGGACAATAAGTTGGAGTGTGTATGGGGGCCTTTAAGGCTTAATCTTCAACTATATTACAAATAATGTTAGATATTCATAAAAAAAATACATTGATAAAGACTTAATTTTTCTCTCTCTCTTCTTTGATCTAGTTAGGTTATATATAGTCTAATGACATTTATGTTATTTTAGGATTTAAAAGGCAACAAAGATACTTCAGATACTATAAACGAATTTTTAGTCTTAATGTCAATTTGTCATACTGTGATACCTGAGAAAATGCAGTCCGGGGAAGTTATCTACCATGCTTCATCTCCAGGTATAATTTATGTTTTTCTACTTGAATTTTAGAAGAGTAAAATGAATATTTCTTAAAGATAACAAAATTGTTTACAACTGTTTGTTTATTAATTTTTACAGATGAAAGAGCACTTTTAAATGGAGCTAGAGCCTTAGGTTATGTTTTTGATATCAGGACGCCCAATTGTGTTGAAGTTTTAATTTTAGGAGAACGACGAAGTTTTGAAATACTGAATGTCATCGAATTTACTAGCACTAGAAAAAGGATGTCTGTGATAACTCGGGGACCTGACGGAAGGATAATACTCTATTGTAAGGTAAGGAAGTATGCATTTCTAAATCTTTAGAACAAGCCTTGTTTTATTTGTTTAAAACAGTAACTTTATCGAAATATTTTTAAAATTTTATTTATTTTTATTTTCACTTACTTTTTAATCTAATATACTTTCTTACAACTTAATACACACTTTTTTGAATATAAAAGTGTGATATTCCTTTGTCCCAAAGCATATTGGACGGAATATCCCTTTGTCTTAATAGGTAGTTAGACTAAGGGATATAAACTCTTTTGTATAAAAAACAAAAAGGGGGGGGGGGGCCCTTTTCAATTAAAGTACCATTTTACATACATTTTATTTATTTTTACTTCATTCTGAAGAAAAAATGTTTTATTAATATCTCCAAATTTGCAAATTTCTAGTCATCAATCTGTTTCAGACATCGGGGGATATATTTGTCTTGTATCTTAAATCTATAAAAACTATTTGTCTGATTTTAATTAGATTTGAATAGTATTGCATAATCGGCCCCATATTAACCTTCTGCGTGTATTGCTTTCTCTTCTACTTGCACACAAACTTTTTTTTATTATTACATATCTATATCTTTATTAGAATGTATCTGATTTTGAAGAAATTTGGGTGGTTTATTGAAAGTAGCCCATAAATAGTCCCATATTAATTTAACCTGTCTGCACACATGTTATGTATAATTAAAAAGAATATTATCCCACTGGGAACTGAAACAGGTCCAAACAACCACTACTCATGAGTTTAATACTCATATTTACCATTCTATCTATGACCATTTCCAATAATAGGACTTGATAAAGCTCCTTGCCTCACTAATTGGTACAGTTGAGTCCCGCTAATCCGAACTAATTGGGACCGAACCCAGTTCGGATTAGCGAAAATTCGGATTAGGCGGATTTTTGTAAATTAATTTAGGAAAAGCTACAATTTTCTGATTGGAAAAAAATAGAAGTAAGATTGAGATATATTGCGCTACCTCAAGTGAAAAGACCATTGGAAAACTTAGTAAATGACTGTTTCATCTTACGATAAATTAGACGAAGCGCTTTTCCTATGGTTTTCTCAAGAAAGACTGAAAGGAATCCCTATCACTGGCCCTCTAATCCAAGAAAAAGCTCTTCAATTAAACAACCTCGTGGATGGTGACGCATCATTTAATGCAAAAAGCTGTTCGGATTAGGCGGATTTTCGGATTAATAGGACTCTACTGTATTTTAAAAATTACGTTTATTAATTTTTTTAATTAGTAATCAAAGCATTACTACTATTTAAATGTTATTTTAAATTTCTATTATATTAGAATAATATTTAATAAATTATGTTAATGCTTTGTTCACAGGGTGCAGATTCTGTTATATATGAGAGGTTAGCAAATAATAGGCCTGAATACAGACAAGAAACATTGCAGCATCTAGAGGAATTTGCTTCTGCTGGATTAAGAACATTATGTTTTGCCATGGCTGAACTCTCTACATCTCAATATGAAGTAATCCAATATTTATAAGTTTTTGGAACGTTTAAGTTTTAATTTAAATCAAATTATAATTATTATTTACAATGGGTGACAGACAGAGAAAAATAGACTTCAGCGCCGGGACTCGAACCACGGACCTCCCCCTCATTTCCAGTGTGCGGGAGCTCTAACCAATTAAGCTACACTTAATAATACTTTCCTCTGACGATAACGATACCTAATCCCGAATTAAGCTTTCAATTTTTTTCTACAAGTCTTAGAAGTCAACAAGCGACAATAGAACTGGGGAGGGGGAGGTCCGTGGTTCGAGTCCCGGCGCTGAAGTCTATTTTTCTCTGTCTGTCTCCCTTTGTAAATAGTAATTATAATTTGAGTTGTATGAAGTAATCTTGATTATTTAATTGAAGCGAGCGTAAGCAAGTTTCTTACATTCAAACAAATATGCATCTTGACGTCAGTAATGTTTAGAAAACAACGTTATCACCAATATGTTATGTTCTTACCTAACCATTATAATAAAACTATATACAGGGTGTCCCAGCTAATATGGAACAGCAAAATATCTCCGGAGCCATAATAGATAGAAAGATGCGGTTTTCAGGGTTCGATAATGGCTAAAAAGGCGCTTCAAGAACATATGCTGAACATTTTCTGTGTTCAGCAGAAGTGTGTGTAATTTACAAAATTAAAGAAAAGTGAATAGGAAGCCAAATTTTTAAGACTGGATTTGGATTCTATGGCTAAAAATAAGAACTTTTTACTCTTGGAAATTTTTTGCTCCGAGCATTAGTTTGCCATCTAAAGAGCTCTGAACGTGCTAAAATTGAAACTTTGAGTCCATTTTACAGCTAAACTAATGGATTTAGGAAAAATAATTCAAGAGACAAAAAATTCTTATTTTCAGTCATAGAAGCCAAATCAATTCTTAAAAACATGCATTATTGATATTTTTTTTTTTACTTTTTGAGCCCTGCTGAACACCACTTTTTAGGCAAAAAAAAGTTACGTATAAGGTATGAATTTTAGATTGCATTTGGATCCTATGACTAAAAATAATAATTTTTTGTCTTTTGAATTATTTTTTAAATCCATTAGTTTAGCTGNAGGGGGAGGTCCGTGGTTCGAGTCCCGGCGCTGAAGTCTATTTTTCTCTGTCTGTCTCCCTTTGTAAATAGTAATTATAATTTGAGTTATATGAAGTAATCTTGATTATTTAATTGAAGCGAGCGTAAGCAAGCTTCTTACATTCAAACAAATATTTCAAGGAAAAATAATTCAAGAGACAAAAAAATTCTTAATTTCAGTCATAGAAGCCAAATCAATTCTTAAAAACATGCATTATTGATATTTTTTTTTACTTTTTGAGCCCTGCTGAACACCACTTTTTAGGCAAAAAAAAAGTTACGTATAAGGTATGAATTTTAGATTGGATTTGGATCCTATGACTAAAAATAAGAATTTTTTGTCTCTTGAATTATTTTTCCTAAATCCATTAGTTTAGCTGTAAAATGGACTTAAAGTTTCAATTTTAGCACGTTCAGAGCTCTGTAGATGGCAAACTAATGCTCGGAGCAAAAAATTTCCAAGAGTAAAAAGTTCTTATTTTTAGCCATAGAATCCAAATCCATTCTTAAAAATTTGGCTTCCTATTCACTTTTTTTTAATTTTGTAAATTACACACACTTCTGCTGAACACAGAAAATGTTCAGCATGTGTTCTTGAAGCGCCTTTTTAGCCATTATTGAACTCTGAAAACCGCATCTTTCTATCTATCATGGTTCCGGAGATATTTCGCTGTTCCATATTAGCTGGGACACCCTGTATACATAGTCTATAGTACAATTAAAACAGGCATGTAAAATTTCAGCTTGATTCAAGTACAGTGTATCAAGTTAATTTTTAATAATAGTTGAAATGAGCTATAGACGAAAGAGGGTAGTGGAGTGGGCTATCTGGCCTACCGTCTGTTTCAATCATCTTCTTCAACTATTAATGCTAAATGCTTGTTTTTTCTACAATGTATTCAACTATTTTCTTAATATTCAATATTCATTGCATTATGCTTGCTTCAATGATTGAACCACACGACGCCTAGTTATATTATTAAACTTATTCAGTGAGTGGAACTGAGTGTTTAAAAAGGTAATATAGAGCGGAGAGATCAATGATTCAGATAGATGTAGTCAATTTCCCCATTTTATGTTTGGTCTATCAATTTAACTCTTGTGTACAGTAATACTCCGTACTTATGTAATAGTTGGGACCGTGAAGTATATGGTAAGTCGGGGTATTAATGTACTAAAATTAATGAGGTGATTAAGTTCATTATTGGTCTTATGAATGCATCCTAGTGTGACTCTTATTCTTGGGTTTCGCTGGAAAAACCCAGAATTTGATTAATGTACTCTGTATTTAGATTTATTTAAAATTGATTGAATTCTCCTCTAATTAAAGAGGTCAAAACTGGTCTTTATAGAAAATCTGTTCCTTATAGTACAAATTAATGTCAACCCAATTTGGTTTTAATTGAATTTTTGTGGTATGAACTTCATTATGTTGCCAGATAATTTTGGTAAAGTATTGCAACTCTTTAGTTAGTAAATAATGATATAATTGATAAAAAAAAAAAAAACTGCCCGATTTTCAGTGTTTAGTGGTTAAAACTTAAGGTATCTGAAATTGTTAAAATGTGTTTTGACCTCTTTAATTCTAGGAGAATTTTGCGTTAATATTCAACATTTTGCTAAAAGAAAATATATTATTAAAATATTATATTGACATAATTTTTTTTTTTTTTATAGCAATGGTCATCAACATATCACAAAGCTTGTACATCAATGCAAAACAGGGAAACCAAGGTGGAAGAGGCAGCAAATTTGATTGAAATCAATTTGAAACTTTTGGGTGCTACTGCAGTTGAAGATAGGTTACAGGATCAGGTAACAACAACTTTCTACACTTTTGCTTTGTCAAAATTTTCAATTGTCAATGCCTTTTTAAAAGTTGCAAAATTTGATTTCTCTTACTTTTAAGTTTAAAGTACGTAAGTTTACTTTTAAAGTTTCATTCTATAAACATGTTTATAGAATTATGGCATTATGGGATGGAGGGCGATTATGGAATGGACAAATTTGCGCCAAATTTCATGTTCCTAGCTATAGTAGTTTATGAATTGAAACAAGCAACAGACAGAAACCAATGGACAGACAGACAGACAGAGCCGTTATATAAGGTTCCTTTTTTCTTTGTACAGAAACCTAAAAACTAACTTCATTTTTCCTTTTTCTTTTTTGAACTGTCCCCTTTATGTTTTATATATAAAAACTAACTCATTCACTCTCTAACCCCTTAATTAGGGAGGCTCCTGCTTCAAGAAGGAAGTTTCAACGGAATTATTACTACTATTACTATTACTTTTAAAGTAATTTAAATAAGCATAAAGTTCCATTGTTATTAGTCCCATTGTTCCAATTTACTGCATAAGGTTTCAAGCCACAAATATCCTCAGTACAATTCTAACATCTTAATTTGTTGGGAGGTTTTATATGTTCTATAAGATACCCAAATGTGTCATTCTGTTGAAGCACTCTTGTTTACAGACTATATACTACCTATAAGAGAATAGAATACCCCAGTTGTAAATACTGTTCAGGGTCACTGTGAGCAGTATCCCGTCCATTGTATTTGAACATTCTTTTTTTTTTTTAGCAAGAGGATGCATCTTTAAAAACTCATCCCATGAATGTCTATTGTTTACAGAATCTAATCGCTCTGAGGATCAAGCCACTAATGAATTCAGTCAAAGTCTCGTAACTTTTCAAATATTCTCCAATATATTGTCAGTTCTTTAATCCTTCGCTACCTAATTTTGACTTAGAAAACGGGTCAAAAAGTTTGCAGCAAAAATAGAATACGCAATCTGATAAATTGGTTTACTGATCTTCTACCAATAGTTTTCTTTTTTAAGAAGAATTCTATGAAAGACCGAATAGTGATGATTGTTTTTTTGCGCAAAAACCTGGAATTAGGCCCAACCACCAGTTCTGACTGGGAGCTGTGTATTTTCACTATGTTGTCTCCCACTGTCATACTCTGCTTATTTTTTCAATTTTGCAAAAAAAAAATCTTTTATAGTGGCTCCCCTGTGAGTTTGTGGCCCCCTGTGCTGGTGACTGGCTCCCTTAGGGCTCATTCACACTAGGATACTGATGGCACACTGATACTCAAATGAGATTGTGAATGACTAAAAAAAGTACCAATAAACTACAACATCAGGATATATCAGGCCTTGATGTCTCTCATGAGATTAAATATGGCCAAATAAATGAAATTGGTCTTTAAAATGTTTTTGTTCCTTCTTATTCCAATGATTAGTAGCATTTGTATTAATAGAGGACCACAGCTTAATAGGAATAGGTTATTTCTTATTCTCAATGTACCTGATTCTCTTAAAGATTTTTAAGTTCTCCTTAAAACTCTCCATTCTAAGATGTGATATTAGGTTTGTTCCAACCACACTTCAAACTAGTTTGAAACTGTCGGATGCATGCGCATTAGCCACAGGAGTTTAATTTTAGTTCGATGCGCACGCGTCGGACAGTTTCAAACTAGTTTGAAGTGTGGTTGGAACAAACCTGATATTTCTCCTTTAAAGAGTATTTTCATCCTAAATCCACATTACCCAGCTCTATCTCTGCAGCGTGTGCTATAACTGGCCTTAACTAGGTTTTATAAAGCTTAATTACATAAGTTTACTTCAATTTTTTTTTGTTTTTTCATTATTTAGGTTCCTGAAACAATATCTGCTCTTGCTAAAGCTGGCATTAACATCTGGGTTCTTACTGGAGATAAGCAAGAGACAGCTATCAATATTGGTTATTCCACCAGGCTTATAGGACAAGATTCTCCTCTCATCGTTATTAATGAATCATCCTTAGACGTGAGTATCAGTGATTATTGTTTGTCTCTTAAAATGAACATCTGATAATTATTCTGTTATGTATCAAGTAATTATAAGCAATCATTTTGGGGTTCAGCACTTATCTGAATTTTTTCTAGAAAGATCCGACAAATGTTTAAAGTAACTGGTTCTTAACTCTTCTAATGACCTGTAATACTTATCTTGTTCAGAATGTAAATAAAAAAAACTTATGGAAGGGAAGTTTTCCTGTAATGAAAACTTAGTTATTTAATACTTTTGTTTATTTCATAGTAAAATTTAATTAAATTGTATTAAATAATTAATTAATTAAATAATTTAATAAATCAAATTTATTTTATTATTTAATTTATTTAATACTCAGTAGGTTTTATGTTAACTACATTATACTGGGTGTTAAGCCTGGTTTACACGATGCCAATTGGCAAGACAATTGATGGGATGAAATTACTGGCTTCGTGTAAGGTTGAAGATGTAACAAACAAAGAGGACAGATTCTACCCATCATTTGCTACAAAAACCACTATATAAACCATGGCTCAATCCACAATTGCCACGTTTTTTTTTTATTTTCCAAAGTGCAACCATTTTTCTCTAAAACATCTATTGCTGCTCCTAAAATAATGATGATAGAGCTGTATCATTATCAACACTACATATGATTTAACAAAATTTAAAAACTTAGTATGTAAAAAGTTATTTTTATCTTGTAATTATTAACTTATATAAACTCAGATTTAAATATTTACAGGCTATAATCTCTCAAATGTGTATAATTCGTGCCCTAATGATTCTTAATCGTTTCTATTTAATTTAATTAATCTTACTTTTACCGTTCCAGGGTGTTCGAGAAACATTATTGAATCATTTAAGCAGTGCTGAAACTGCAGGGTCCAGTTTAGCTCTTGTAGTTGACGGTCAGTCACTAAAATTTGCACTCTCCCATGAACTAAGGTCTGATTTCCTTCAACTTTGTGTAGCATGCAAATCTGTTATATGCTGTCGAGTCTCTCCCATGCAGAAAGCTGAGGTATGTATAAAATTGTCTTATGTGATGATAACTGGAGTTAGTTTGGAATTAATTATTCTAGGAAAAACTGTATATAAAATTATGTTTAGAAACAAGGTCTTTAGTTGTCTTAATTTAGAAAATAGTGGTTAGGTTTATTTTTATGACTTGGTTTAATTTGGCAAAACTAAAACTTTAGAGTCATGATGGTAGAGAAGTTTGTTAATTTTGGAAGATAGATTAATTTTTGTGTACTATAAAAGCGAATAAAAGATCATAATTATTTAAACTAGCTTTATTTTTATTTCTTCTTATCTTGCCTGAATGTTAAACTTTAGATTTGCAGAAGATTCTGAGTAAAAAAGTAATCTTAAAAATATTTTAAATAAATATTTCTAGACCTTAGGATCACTTCTATTAGCTTTAATTAATGATTAAATGACACTGTTTACAGAACTGATTATTTAAAGTTACGCTTGTAGTAGAGCCTTCTCTAGTAGTTCTGCAAAGTGTAGATCTCGTGTCAAAATAAAAACCATTAAATTTGCCATGTTTCATTACTTCAAAGAAAATCCATGCCAAATTTGAAGAAATTAAACAACGTGTTTGGTTGCGACTGTGACACTAACTGATGATATACCAAAGAGTGGAGTTGAAACCGAGACCTTGTTCTGCTCGGTCTTCTATGCCTTTTTCACTGCTATTAAGATTGTGATTCTTTGGTATCTCTTTCCATCTTTATCTCATTGTTATGCTTGTATTTTCATTTTATTATTTAGGTAGTAGACATGGTTACATCTAATACTAAAAGCGTAACCTTGGCAATAGGAGACGGTGCCAATGATGTCGCTATGATTCAAAAAGCTCATGTTGGTGTTGGAATATCTGGTGTTGAAGGATTACAAGCAGCGTGTGCTTCAGATTACTCAATTGCTCAGGTAAAATTATTTTCCAATATCCTCTAATTCCATTATGGGGGTAAGGAGGGAGCTAGAGAGGGAAATAATACTTACTGTTTAGACTGAGTGGGGGTGTTATTATATTCGTCCGAGAAGAGAAAAGCCTGTAAGGTGAGACAAAGAGTAGGTATATTGAAATGTCAGCGAGAAAAGGAAAGTAGATAGTAGTTGAGCCTCCCCTACTACACCTCAGCCACTAACTACTTCCCATTACATATTCCATAACTAAACTATTTCCCTTCTTATACCACGTCAGCCGCTACCACGTCTTTTCGGGGGTTGGCGAGCGAAGCGAGTAGGGGCGAAGCCCCCTAGTTTATTATTAAAAGTGATCTGGTTTTTTTTCTGTTTGTTATTTAGTTTCGTTTCTTGGTGAAACTACTTTTTGTACATGGTTCATGGAATTACAGCAGGATGTGCAAGCTAATTTTGTATAGCTTCTACAAAAATATTTGTCTTTACGTCATGGAGCTGTGGTTTGCAATCTACTCAGGCTGGTCTGGACAGATTCTTTTTGAGAGATGGACTATAGGATTGTACAATGTTGTAAGTATTATTATTTTTTGTATTTTTTTTCCTTAAAAAAAAAAAAAAAAGTACTAACAATTATTGTTATTTATTAAAATAATAAATAAAAACTGTGCAATGGATTCAAATGTGTATTTCGCCCTACTGAAGATAAAATATTGTATGCACCTCGGGAGTAAAGTGCTATAATTCCCCTTGCGATAATTATCGCAAGGGTCATAATAATTTGGCCTGATAATTTTTTTTTATATATAAATAATGATTACTTAATAATTCAGTCAGGAATAATTATTTATTTATTTTATCATCTTAATTGATTTGAGTGTTTTTTGTTATTCAGTTTTTCACAGCAGCTCCTCCACTAGCGATGGGTCTATTTGACAAAGTATGTAGTGCAGATGTAATGTTGCATCATCCTCGACTCTATGCGTCTGCAGCTAACGGTCAAAGTTTCGGCGTACTTATCTTCTGGGTGTGGATAGGCAATGCACTGTTGCACTCTATTCTCTTGTTCTGGCTGCCTCTTCTCGCTATGTCGCAGGATGTTGCTTGGCTTAGTGGGAAAACGGGTGATTACCTAGTACTTGGGAACATGGTCTACACTGTAAGTAACATTTTAATATTAACTTATGTGGAGTCAATTTCTATTGAGATGAGACATTTCTCATTCACATTTATAATTGTGCTATGAATCCATTGATCTGTTATTTTCATTTGGGTACTAACACTTTTTAATCAAATTGATCTAAGTAATATTGTCTAACTCAAGCCAGTAATGGTTGCTGGTGTCAACCATATGAATCACTTATCCACATCACTATCCATATTATGAAATAGTCCAAAAATAAAATAGTTGGTTCCTTGACATTTTAGAAAAAAAAGTATATTTCCCCTGTTCTTTCCTTCATACTTGAGGAGTTTAAAAAAAAATCTCATACTGTTTAAGTGTGGTAGCCATTTTTGGTTTCCTCAGCACACTTATTTTGTGTTTGCAGGTATTTACATCAACCCTCGTACCTCCTGAACTATTTGTCCTAGAAGGCTGAAACAAAAACCAAATTAAAGATATGCACCAGACTATACTGACTTAGGAAATACTGAGGAGTTCCAATTTTAAATGAAGCTAAGTTGACAGTTTCTCCTGTGTGCCATCAGTTCTTAGTTGGAATTTAGTTCCTTAATAATATTATTTTGAGATGTGGAAATATGGTAGAAATGAAATCAACCTTTCATCTGTTCTCAATTCATGATTTTTGACTGGTTTCAGATTACTTATCGTTATCAATAAAATTCAATGAGTATTTTAATAAAAATGTTAATATGCCATAACTAACATCATGACTTACTTTTCTGATTATGAAAAATACGACATTAAATTTATAAAATTTAAAACGATCACTTTTCAATCTTTCATAAGATTTGTATTTTGCTGTTTTGCAGTTTGTGGTTGTGACTGTTTGTTTGAAATCGGGTATTCACATGAATTTCTGGACTGGTCTTACCCACCTTGCAATATGGGGTTCTATAATCCTCTGGTTCCTATTTCTAGTCGTATACAGGTTTGTATTTATATTTATGTATATATTTGTTTAATTAATTTTATATCAAGTATATTAAGTGAAACAAAATATTTTTAATTTTATGATACTTATAACCAGACTTTTTTTTAAAGTACATATTGATGTGATATTCTTCTATTTGAAAAGTATTAATAAATACTTACGTTTTATTTATTTCAGTCATTTTTGGCCCACATTACCAGTGGGTGCAGTCATGTTGGGTATGGATACAATGATGTTCACTTCTCTAGTCTTCTGGTTTGGCCTTCTTCTAATACCATTTACTACTTTACTCCCTGACATCACAGCTATTGTGTGAGTGTGCTTTTACAATTTTTTTTTTGGTTGTAGCCCTGTTAGAGATGATTAGAGGTATGCACATGTATACACACGCCATAAAAATTATAAATGATAAAGAAATACTGAGATTTTTGAATGTTGAGATTAGATAGTATTCCCTTTAATCAGAATTTTTCAAGCAGTGCCTAAAGCTCATTTTTTATAAACAATTTATTAGGTTCTCTAAATAATTTCTAAAAAGGAGGAACAAGCAGAAATTAAGAAATTGCATGGTCTATTTGCTTAAGACTTTAAGAATACACAAACCTTAAAGTGAACCTTATCAAGTGTGATGTTATGTCCTAATCATGGATTCAATTTTGGCAGCATTTTTGCGAAATTAAAAATGTTTGAATGCTAATCAGAGAGTTATTTTATTAAAATCAAATCAAAAATGACATTTTGCATTAAGTAAAAAATAGCAAAGGAATATCTGAAAAGTGTGGTTTTCTTTTAAGAGGATTGGGGGGGGGGGGGGAGAGAGAGAAAACTGATAAGTAAGATATTTACTGTCAAATTTGAAACAATTAAGTCTTATCTGGTGACTATTAATTCTACGGATGTTTATCAAGTATAAACGGGCCTTTTTCATTTATTTTTAAAAAACCTTTTCTTTTTTTTTCTACATTATCCCTCTCTTTCAGAATGCATTTCTTTCTATGTTTAGTTATTAATTTTTATTTTTATTTTATCCTTTAGATGAGCGATTATTCCTAGTTGTGCAAAAAATTCAGTGCAGCTGGTGGCTGGTCAAGTATCTCACCCTTTAAAAATGTCTAACAAGTTGGAATATGTCACCAACTTCAATGTCATTTCATGGAAGATCTCTCATGGACAAGCATAAATGTTTGGTGCAACGACTTTCGGAAAGGCCATAAACACGCTGAAAACAAAATATTATCCGAATCCCTCACTCACCAGACTAACTGAATTCTTGCGAAACTGGCTTCATACACCTCCTCCTTCATTGGCAATAACGCAATAAAAAAATTAACAACTTTTAGAGGGAGGAATTTTGAAACAGAGAGGAGACCATTTAAAAAAGTTATATTAAAAAGGCCCAGTTATATTTGATGAACCCACTTGTCAGAATATTTAAAGCCTGTACATAATGAAAAAGTCTTGGATGCAAGTCCAGAATATTTTACTTTTTCTAGTTTATTATTTTTAAGCTTATCTATGTTATGTTTGCCCTAGATTATAGGTTCAAGAGATAAAGATTTATTATTTATAAGCTTTTGCTGAGGTATCTTGATCTAAAAGTTACAGCACTTACATTTGTTATTTTTACATCACTGATACTGTTAAAGTTTCCTTATTCTTATGATACTGAAAAATTGTATAACTTACATTTTTTGAAAATTGATATTTTTAATTAACTTTCTTTCATAATTTTATTTATTCCCTGCAGGTTAAAAAACACTCTTTTCAAATCTTTATCGGAAGCTGTGAGGGAAAGTGAGATTCGAAAAAAAGATCCGTCTGCTGTTCTAATTGAAAGTAAACATTCGTAAGTAATCAAAAGATTTATACTTATTTTGTTTGCATGATTGTATTGTAATATGGTTTTGGGTCATAAGTTTTATTTATAAAGTTTTATATTGCTTGATATATTTTACCTATTTATTTACAGACTGTTGAAAAGTCTGTAAATAAATAGGTCTGTGAAGGATAAGTTTTTTTTTTTGTTTTTTTTTTCCCCGGGGGACATTTTCTTTATTAAGAAAAAAGTCCGAAGGATAAGTTACTATCTGTTTATTTGTTAATGTTTTTGAGTGAGTCTAAACTTGGGAAAATGTTACTTTTCCTTAAATTATTTTCATTTGTAAATTTTTTCTCAATATTTACATTTATTTATTTATTTTTATTTTTTTTACAAAATGACATGAAAAGTGTTTTAAAAATTATTTAAAAAATAACTGATAACAATAAAAATTCAAGCCTTGAGAAAGATTTAACTTAAATTATAATATTTTCCAGTAATAATCTAGTTTTAGAATCTTTTAAGCAAAACCAACTATTATCGCTATTTTCTTAAAAGATAGTGTATAATCTCTCATTAAAAATAACTAGTCCGCTATCTTGTGCTGTTCCCCATATTGGTTTTAGAATGACGTCACTTAGCTAATCATGCATTGTCATCCAAACTAAACGTGAATGCCAAATTTAAATTCAATCGGTTGAGGATTACTGCTTTAAAATTCTCTCGCTCAGGTCTGACATTCCTTTTAATGAGGCCTATCAATTATAAACCAACGAAAATTTTAATAAATTAACAAAAATATTTTCCATTCAAATAAACGATCCACATTCATATGAATGGAGCTGCTGAAGTGAAGTAGCATCTATCCAATTAGGAATGTCAATTATATGGTTATTATTATGGTATTAGTATTATGCATACTATAAATATAAAATTTATATTATTTAACATCTTAACCGACTCATTATCTTAAAAAAATTCAGATTTTTTTT
>KZ651161.1:396174-406671 GCA_001010745.2 Gerris buenoi | reverse complement strand
TTTCGCTACATCTTAACTGGGGGGGGTCTTAGTCCCATTCAACAGCTTAGGTAATTCAATTATTATTAGAATTTTGTAAAAGGAGTAAATATTTTAATACATTTTATATTTAATTATATTTTGATAAAACTATTTAAGCTTATGCATTGCTTTTTTGGTATCATTTGCTGTATATACAAGTATACTTTATGAACTCAGAATCTTGCTTTACTATCTATAATTTGCATTATTTTTTTTTTCTTTTTGCTTTTATTTATTTTTAGTTTTGTTGCTTTTGTTCTGTTTGTTTGTTTTTAATTCAGGTGTGGTTGTTTAAATAGAGTCAAGAGGTCAAGGGTTAATAAGGTGATGGAAAGACCGCTTTTGATGGGATCACAATTAATGCATGCTTGAATAATTATCTTTAAGAAAAATGTTTTTATATTTCACTCTCCCCTTCATTTCAATTTTTTAAGCCATGCTTGAAGAAAATGAAGTCTGAAATTATCACATAAGAAAACTTAACTACAATAGAAAAATGAAAAAGAAATAGCAATCACACTTTATTTAGTCACATGAAAAAGACAAATCTTCATGTGAAGGTTTGGATTTTCTAAATTATTTGTTTTTTATGTTGAGTTACATGTTTATCCTTATTTTGTTATTTTTATTTTTTTAAATTAATTTATTCCTCTTTGTCTTTCCTTATTCAATTTTGTAATTTACAGTTGGTCTAAGCTCATGAGACTGTTTCAAAGGAATTCGGAAAGATCTTACACATCCCCAAGTTAAAAATATACATACATTTTATGAGACTTTTTTTTCCTTATAACAGGATTTATATATCTTCAGAAGTCCTTGAGATATATTCACTTGTACAATAATCAATATGATTAATTAATTATTATTTAAAAGTAAAAAAAATTGTTTAATTCTATTGATAAATTTTAATAATATGTATTAATATTTTTATTAGTGCATAAAGCATTAATAATGGCTTTTAGAAATTGTAACCAATGCAACTGGATACAGATAAAGTTATTTTCAATAACTTTATTAGAATGGTTAGCAAACTTGCAAAAATCCGTCTTGAAACCAAGGTCATTATCAATGTACCTGGTGATAATTGCAATCCTTGGGAGGTGAGATATGTCTCAAACTGATGTTCATTATCAAGGGGATTTGAGAAGTGGCTTATACCCGGTATTTGAGAAGTGGCTGATCTCCTTTCTTGTCCCAAGTATGTCCAAATGGACCTACCTATGTTGTCCACATAGTTTGATTAATAAGTATCGGGACTGAATTTATAAAAATATATTTAAGATATATTTGCAATGAGAGATAATATTCTTCAAAATATAACCCACCTGTATCAATACTCCACAGCTAGCGCTTTTTCCATTGTGTTCATACGCCTCCTGGAAGTCAGAAACTGCTAGACTGTTCAGAAATCCTGACAAAGCTGCTTGGACCACCTCAATTTCCCAAAATAATGTCAAAAGGGAACAAAAAGAAGTCTAATCTGGAGTGTAGGGGAATTGGGTAAGCGTTGCCACACTGTGCTTGGTCAATGCCCCCCTTACAATTAGTGATGTATGACTGGGCATTATTGTGGAGATTTAACTTCAGATTATGGTGGACTATTAAAATGTTTGAGCACTTCTGCGTAAAATTTGTTGTTCACTGTTTGTCCAGCAGGCACAAACTCCTCCTTGTGGACCACACATTTTGCGTCAAAGATAACAATGAGCATTGATTTCAGTCTTGATTTGCTCATGCGGGCCTTTCTTGGTTGAGAAGGTTCTTCCAGGTCATTTAGAATTTTTTATACCACTCAAAAACACGTTTTCTGGACATGGCTCGTATTAAAAGTCTCTGTAGCGGGTTTTTTCAATTTAACACAAAATTTGATGGCACAACTCTGCTTGATGTTTCGCTACATCTTAACTCTCGAAGGAAGTAGTAAATACACTCTCACTGAGGGCTTGATCTCCAAACTCCAACGCTTCAGAGGCAGCTGAGATGATTCTCCTAGCTTACTTGACATCTCCCACCACCAATACTGCCCATAGAGACCTCCCTCCACCCCTACCCATTGGCAGAAAAAAATCCGTCCTGATACTTAATGAACAAACTATGATGTATGGCTTTAGGTTTAAGCGAGCCTTTGAGCTAATCTGGGTTCAACTTAACCCANAAAAAGCCACTTAATTTAACGATGTTCAATTACCCAGCAGATGGAAGGGAAACACCGTTTTCTGTCATTCATTACATATCCTTTATAAGAAAATCATTAGTGAAATCTAGAAAATCTAGAATGTAACTATAAAATTTCATGCCAGATTTGCTAGCTCTTACGTTTTTCAACTAACCACACTACAAACGTTAGATTTTTGTATACATATGTATACTCCTGCCTAACAACTGAATAATTTTTTAAAACTAAAACTTATTCCTTACTGTGTTGTGGTTGTGGTTTTGGATTCTTTAACATTTTATAAAGTGGCAACTCAAAGCTAGTTATCATTGCGGTTTGGAAGAGATGCAAAATAGTACTTTAGGGGAATGTCTTTGAAGTCAGTTCTTAGACTCGTCTTTGTAGTGGTATTTATCATGTCAGAATTTCATCTCTCTCTTATTTTTGGATCCTTTTGAAAATTATAAAACAATTTCGTTAAAGAAGCTTTTACAAAGAAATATAGATTGAGTTTTTAATTATTAATTAAAGACAAGCTTACCTTTAAACCTTTGAGAGTTGCTAATTACAGAATCTTCAGATCCAGCAAGGGTTGGCAATAAACAATTATTTTCTGTTGTCACTGACTAGCGGTAATAAGTCATAATTTTGACTTACAGCATTGAAATCAATACAAAAGGTATAACCATAATAATGGATGAAGTTGAAAGTATAGTTCTTTAGGTGATAACGGCTTCTCGATCCTCAGTAGTTGTTTTGGGATAAAAAATTATATATACACCGGAAAAGGAAGCACTTCATTGTGATATCAATACATAGTAAAGTTCTTGGTTCTCCAGTCAACTACGGATTCCTGAATTGGAAATTGCTTCTAATTTTAAATTCTCAATGACTTCTTTACAGTCGACTGGCTTGTTACTTACGCTGGAGAGAGATGGGACTTTGTACTTGAAGCTAATGCAGATGTAGATAACTATTGGATGAGGTTTATTGGTTTGATGGACTGCGACGAACGATTCACTTCAGCTCATCAAGGTGCTGTACTGCACTACAGCAATGCTAGTCTGGCTTTACCCTCTGGTACTCTGTCATACAACGCATCCTCAACATCACCTCGACTTGAAAGACCTCCTAAGGTATGTTCGAAAGTGACAAATAATAAATTTAAATTACAAATAATCCATTATACATTAAAATGCGATTGTTTTAACCTTTCAACGGTTCATTCGATAAAATCATTATTTTTTCCTGAATTAAAATTCTTTATACTATCATTTGAATTGAAGGATTATTTGGTGTTTTAGATACTGAACCAGCTAAACGCGGGGCTGTCAGACGGTACAATTTTAGTTCACCAGCTGAATGGACTGGCCAGGCCACAACCTTGGCTGGCAACTAGGCAACCTGACAGGAAAATTGTACTGGCTTATGACTTCAATCCATTAGACAACGAATACTTTCATAAATCAACCATGTACGGTTTTTCACAAGGTATGTTGCGGAAAAAATGCGGTTTAACTTTAATTTTAGATTTCTGTACAAATAGAACAAAAAGAAACCTTATATAAAGGCTCTGTCCGTCTGTCCGTTGGTGCATGTCCGTTGGCTTGTTTCAATTCATAAACTACTATAGCTAGAATCATAAAATTTGGCACACAGGTGCAACTCTGCGTTTGAGACAACTGGACACATTTTGGAGTTTTTACACTTAATATTTCCTGGCGGCCTGGCCAATATGACGGTGACTAAAAAAAAGTTTTTAGTTACCATGGCATGTTATACATCATAAAGTAAACGTACTTACGTGAAGCCCGCCTTACTTGCTTAAGTTGAGGATAGATTAGTAAAGTAAATGTTAAGATAGAGCATGAACCAGACCTTCTTATACTTTCAACTATTAAAAACCTAGTTCACTTTCCTTACAACTCTATAATCATTTGTTCTGGGTGATTACAATTTACAATCTTCAACTATAATATACTATCAAACAACTGACTCCAACTTGACTCTTTTTCTGAAAAAACTTTGAGTCACTAAACTCACTTGATGCAAACCCATTACCTAAGTGATGCTTCCTTCTTCTATACTGCTTAGCCAACTTATTCACACTTAAATAAGATATCCTTGATTACTACGTAATAATACATTTAATGTGTATCGTCACCAACAGTTCTAAACCTTATAAGTGCCTCAGAAAATACCTTACACTCATTTATGCAAGATATGCAAACAGGACCATACGATTTATTTTAGAACAAATCTAATTCTTTTACTTCAGACCTCATTTGATGTTTGAGCTTTTATTTGTGAAGAGGCATTTGCTTTAATCTTAATTTTATTCTTCATTGATATCATTTTCATTTGTGTATCTATTCTACCCATCCAAGCCGCCTACAGATTGTAGGACCAACCTTATTATTATTATTATTTTTTTTTTTTTGTATCTATTCTCTTTCAATAAGGATATTATTATTATTTATGACGTAGTGTACCTATTCATATCCTTTTTTCTTCTTTTTTTTTAATATATATAAAATTAAGTCAAATATATTTTCCCCATCTACAAGGAAATTTTATTAATTTCTTTCTGATGAAGTAGTTTATTATTATAATCCTGTTTTTGTTATTATTTTAGTTCTAGGTTTAATTCTTTACTATTAGTACTTAACCATGCGATTAAATAATTAATTTCTTGTACTACTGAGTTACCATATATCTGTTATTGCATATCTATTCTCAGGTAGCATGTAGGTAGGCAATGTATAAATTGCTAAATTTTTAGTGTTAGTCAATATTGTACAAAATGCCTGATTGGTTTTTATTTTATCTATAGGAGTGATTTCTTACTAGAAGCATATAATTTGTATGAAGCTAATGTATCCTTAGCTAAAAGAGACTATTATAATAGCTTCCGCTAACTAGATAAATCTAAATTTTCAGAACTTTGTAAATAAATGTATAAATTTTTCTCTCTTATAACTCAGGATTCATTGTTTTTAAAATAATGGCATTTGTGATTTTGGGAAAATTAATTTATAGCTCTCAAAGAAATTTTATGTTACCTTTTTCTTTTGATTAATATTGCTCTCTCCTTACCAGCTTCTTTCTCTTTTTTTACTGTTTACTTCCATACTTCTTTAAGTGCTATTGTAGATATTGTTTTATCAATTATTGGTGCGCATTAAATTTACCATTTCTTCTTATAATGCACATAACAATATGTGTTGTAATATATTTACCATAAATGTGTTTACATGCCACTCTTAAGGGGATAGGTTTCTGAAGGGGTATAAAGTGATGAAGATTATTTAATTTAATTGTCTATATGTTGTCCCTTGCCGTGGGACATAATCAGTCCTGTTTATATACTCTGCTTATATTACAGTCTCCATTTGATTGGTACAAAGTTAACACTTGTTTTTGTGGACGTTTTGAGGTTTTTTTTTGTATATTTACAAATGGAAGCCTTACTAGACATCTTCGCTAGCTTTTATTGTAATTTTTCTTAGTGATAGAATAAACTAAAAGGGGTTGCAACATTAGAAGGGTGTGGGACTCACTCACTGCAGGCCCTGCATTATCTTTTCTTATAGCTAAATAAGGCCCTGAAAGGTCAGAACCTATTATACCTACTATATGGATAGTTTTTTGTGGAGGTTGAAATAACTCAGGCTCAGGGAGGGCTGTTTGAAAAAACAACCCAGTCTGTAGAGCTTTACATTCCCATCTCAGTACCAAAAAAAGTTAATAAATGTTGATAATTTAGTAATGTAACTCTCAGTTTGTAACTTTAGACTCAAAGTTAACTCTTGTCCCCTTTTAGGAATTTATTTTTTATTGTTAAAAAATTATGTTTTTGTTTTGGTTATATCATCTTATTAATATGTTTCTCTTATTTTTATTTCTGGACAATATTTTTTATTCACAAAAAAAAAGAAAATGTTAACTTTATGCCAACCAAATGGAAACTATGTAAACTGCAGTATAATTATACAACAAGCCTTCTCAATACAGATCTCTAAACGAAAGAGGATATTCCAAGACTACAAAAAAAAAAAAAAAATATTATGGTACTTCACCTAAGAAATACCGTGAAATCTCGTGTATAACACGCACTTATTGTTTCCTCTTTTTTCCTTCCAAAATCGGGGTGCGTATTATACACGAGTTGAAATAAGCTCTGTGCAAGTATTTAATTTTCCTCATATTGTAGGTAAAAATATAGCCTGCGTACTATAAACGGGTGCGTATTATACCCGAGATTTTACGGTAATCTAAAAATGGTGATCAATTGTGGGTGAAGATTCACTAATAAAAACATGATAATATACAGTCGGATCCTTATAACAAACTTCTGTACAGCGAAAATCTCTATGTAACGATTTTTTTTTTATGTCCAATGGATTCTCTATACTAAGTGATTCTATAGTAAAAGAAATTCTATATAACAAAATTTCTATTCAACAATTTTTTTTCCCCGGAACCATCGAGTTCGTTGGTGAAGTACTATATCAAGACTCTTAAGTGTTTCAGCATTTTTAAATTAAATATTTTTTTTTTTGTTTTATTATCATCTAAGTTATTATGTTGTTGGTTTTTTTACTTCATCGATCAGATTAATTCTATTAATCAGGGTTTTATAGTTGTGCATATAGCTATAGTTAAGCCTCATAAGTGTTTAACAATTCCTACAATAGCACTTTTATTATTATTTCTTTTCTTTTCATTTTCTGTAAATATTTTTCTACTTATTTTGACTATTTTTTATTTTTAAGATTTTTTTTTTTTTTAATAAATAACATTTAAAAAAAGAACGTTGTGTACTTCTTTCTTCTTCTATTTTGTTTAAAGTTATTTAGTAAATAAATTCTATTTTCGAATGTCGTTTTCTTTATCTTAGATAATTTGAATTTGAATGACTTATATTGCATGTGTTTATATATTCATTTGTCAGTATTAAAATATACATTTGTTTGTGAGTGTTAATTTTATTCTATAATATTATGGGATTATTGATATGGTAACAATTTTAAGCAAGTTAGGAATTGAGAAAATTTTATTTGTTATTTTAAATTATTTATTCATAAATTATATTTATTCTTAATGTGTGTTTCACTACAACCATAAGTTAAACAAAAATACAATGTAGTAAAAAAAAATATTTCTTTTTCATTTTTATTCCTTTTACCTTAATATAGATAAGATTATTTAAACTTAAGTTATTCTCTCGACTATATAGGTTTTAAAGATTTCATTTAAAAAAATCCCTCTTTTAACAATTTTTTAAAAATTTTTAAGCATATCAATCAATGTATACAGGGTGACTGGTGTTATATGTGAAAAAATGAGGTAGGTTGTTCTACGTCTTATGGGCCACAAAAAACGCTATACAAAACATGGGTCAAATCATAACCGTTTTCCCGCAAGGTCAAATTTTATGATTTTTTAAGATCGCATAAAAAATTTTCTTATAAAAACACTTATTGTTCGTTGTAAAGCTGACAAATTTTCCAATAAGAAAAGTGTCATTTTAATTTTCATGCCCTCAAATTACATGATAAACAATGTATACAAATTTTATATTTAAGAAAAAAACAAAAAAAACAAAAAAACAATTGATTTTTTTAAAAATTTTGCGGTTCTATAACTTGGTAAAGAACCAAGCTTAAACTTTTCGGACTTCAGGAAAAACTTCCTTATTTACCAACGTTTCGATCGATATTAATATTATTACCCATTCACTGGGAGTAAAAATTTCATTAAACTTCGCTGAAAGTAAAAAAGAAAAGTGTTTATTGTTGCAATTCTTAACTTACAGGTGAGTAAATAATAAAAAAACAAGCAAGGTTGGTTTAGTTAAACAAGAAGTTGGTTTACTCATCTATTTTGTCAACAATAGCAACAATGTTGCTATTGTGTCTAAGTCAACAGGCATGAAAATTAAAATTACATTTTTCTTATAGAGAATTTTGTCAGCTTTACAACGGTGCCAAACATTTTATTCTAATCTTTATACTTTTGGTGCAATAAGCATTTTTATGAGTAAAGGCATGTAATCTTAAAAAAAATCATGAAATTTGATTTTGAGGGAGAACGGTTAAGATTTGACCCTACTTCATTATTTCACATATATCCCCAGTCACCCTGTATAGTTTTTTTTTGTTGTTTTTTTAATTTAAAGTAATATTAATTTAAACATTTTATTAAATAATTCTGTATTTTACTGACTTTTTATTAAATGTTTAAATCTGAGACATGGATTTTTTCAGCTTAGAATACCTAAATAGAATGGTGCATTCTGGATTTATAAATTAAATAGGTAAAATTAGGCTTTACTGTGAAAACTGTGTCTTGATGGATATAAAGCCATATATTAATAAGTAGGGTAAATTCCCTTACCTTGGACAGTTATGTACCATAAGCGTAGCTAAGGTTTTCAGCACTTATGGACAAAGTCTATTTTTTCCGCCCTCTCATTGTGAACTTCACCAACAGATTATAAGTAAAATTTGATGCGCCCTGGGACAAATGTCACCCTTTACTCCCCTCCCATCATAGCTAAGTCCCAGAGCAGAGGCAATCAGTGTTATCAGATATATTTGATTTTTGCTGGGTCTAAGGTACGGTAACCTCCTCTATGGGGAGAAGTCTGCACTTTACGGCGTTGACTCAAAGCAGCATGGAATTACTTATAAATACATAATGAGCTGTCCTAAAAATGCTTCTATTAGTGGAAGTGTAATATTTTTAACCTAATATCTTTTCAAGACAGATTATTCATGAGTAAACCTAAGGGATTTAGATGACTAGAAGCTGGAGATACCTATGCACAGATTAATTAATAGGTATTAAACAAAAATGTTCCATATTTATTCTAAAGATGTTTTCTGGTTTAAACAAAGTATAATAGTCAGTGTTTTACTGGAATTATTCATCTGGGTTTAAAGCCAAACATATTTGGTTTATTTGTTGTTGTTTTTTTTTTGTGTACTCAAAACCAAAATCATACTAGGGTAATCCAAAAAGTAAAGATTTTTAGCGGTAGCTATTTTTTGACTAAATTGACAGGCTTGCTTTATATGTGCTTTAGTTTCTCAATAATTCATCCTATACATTGCTTGCAGCAAAGTATAGGATGACTAATTGTGGAACTGTATACTAAAACTGCCAATGATTTGTTTAGTGGCAGTGTTGTTTAAAGAACATTAATCGATGAGAAACCATTCTTCAAAGCTAGTAAAGTTTGAGGCTGAAAAAAAGCCTTTAACTCCCAAGACTGTTAAGAAAGCAGAAAATTTTTAAAATAAGAGAAGAGAGTATTACCTGCATAAAAAAATATATTTCAACCGTCTTTACCGTTTGAATTACTCTTGTAATTTTAGGTGATAAACAATACAATAAATTCATAAATCTATAAAGACATTCATTTCATATGTGAGACTGTACAAATAATTTGATAAGTCTAAAGTTTATTAAATCCACCATTTAACATGAGAAAACTGACAAACTCAAATTTTACAGAAATTGATTTGTGGAATTGTTCCAAACTGGTGTTTGTTGTTTTATCTCTAACACTATGAGTGTTTTTGTCTTATTTATTAATTATTCAGTTTAACAGCAAAACCTTATTTATCTGGACTATTCATTTAAGTACATACATTTGTAAATTTAGTGATCCCCACAAAATCTAATAATTAATAAGGACCTATTTTAACCACATTATTTTTATATAAAATAAAATTGTTTTCTTCTTTTTACTAATAATAACCATTTATTATTATTGAGTTTGTTTAACTGATTTATAATTGTTTAAAAAGTTTGTTTTCATTTGCGCATAATCTAACATTCAGTTTTGCCTAAGCAATGATGACCTCAGATCCTATCTCTTGAAGTGATTTCATGTTAAATATACTTATAAGAAACAACACAATAATTGATTTAAGCTTGCAATATTTGTCTTTTTCTTTGGGCTAATAAATTAGTTCTGCTAGCATGTTCTAGATCTCCATATTTAACTTTTGATAGTTTCACTAGATCATTGACAACTGATCTTTTCAGTTATTCCAGATTAATAAGTTTTTACTGTGAATGAATTTAAAAATCTTGAATACAAAAAAAACATGAATTTAAAACATTCAGGAGACTTACCTGAAGATAGCATAGGTACAAACCAATATATCACAAACATTCTCCTATTACTACGTTCACACATCGTTTTGGAAACGGTTTTGAAAACGATCCGCTAGTTCAAAACGCTGTATGAACAGAGATCGACGGATCGTATCGGTTTAGATCCGCTCCACCAAAAATACGTGATCGGA
>KZ651161.1:360603-375678 GCA_001010745.2 Gerris buenoi | reverse complement strand
AAAGTCCTCTCAAAAAAAAAAAAAAAATGATTTCCCGAAAACGGTTCCGACGATTTTGATTAAAAAATTCTCAAATGTAGTCCATTTAAATACGAAACTAACGATATAAGCCGTTTTCCCGGGAAAAATCTAGTTCCGGAAAAAAATAGCTTAAAACGTGGAGAGCCCGGGTTCGATTCCCCGCCCGGGAGAAGTTATTTTTATGGCAAATTTTGATGAAATGCTCGATAATAATTAAATGTACACACGAAAATCAATAAATTGGAAACACTGGGCTAAGTGAATATGAAATAGTGTATGAGAATGTTTGTCTGAGTTGTCTAGGACCGATCTTTTTGGTTTTACCAACGAAACCCTAAAAACGTTAAATTTCAACTTTCTACGATAAATAGTACTGGCGCCATTTTAATACAACGATAAAACTTGTATTGAAATGGCGCCTGTACTATTTATTATAGGAAGTTGAAATAGGGCTCAAATTGTGCAGAATTAAAATTAGGAATGAAGCCTGTGATTAGATTTTTGATATCTTGCTTAGAACCAGTATAATTTAAATTTTACTGTTTTTCCTAACCTCAAAGGGCGGTAGAGCCTTAAGGTGCATTGAGACACAGGCCAGCAGCAGCAGAGTTTAAGTTAATTTTTAACTGCAGAAATTTACAATACTGCGTGAATTAGACCAGAATCCACTAGTCTTGGGTAGGCCACACGTGGCGTTATACTGCCCTGCCCTGCTCTGCATCTTAAAAAGATAATTTATGTTAAAAAGATAATTTGAAGCAAATTCAAATGTTGAATAAAAATGTGAGGCACTAACTATTTTATCCATAATAATATGGACTCCATTTTAATAATAACACATTCTTGAATTAATTATTATTTTTTAGTGAGGAAACATCTAGAGCCTATATTTAACCTCTGATATTGCCTATCTTTTCATCTTCCTATTTTTTTTTTTAGAATTTTAATTCTTTTGTTTATTCTTAAGTGAAATATTTCCCTTTTTGTTTAAGTTTTTTAATTAATTACAAAGGATTTGTAATTTACTTGATAAAATTGTTTTTAATTTCCTTAGGTTGTTGAAGAGAATGAAAGAGTACTGCCCTGCCCTGCTCTGCATCTTAATGCATGCCCGAGTTAAAAAGAAAATAATAGTCACTTTTGAGATCTGCTGAATTTACTACATTTGCTTATTCTTATGGGCAATTTAAAATTATTCAGGTATTTACTGATTTAATTTCAGTTGAAGTAATCTTGATGATGCCCTAGACTTATCACTGATACTATCCTAATATCAACCTCCAACTGGTACACGCAGGAGAGATTTAAGAACTGTTAGACCAAGGAACAATACCTACAGAGTAGTAAGTGTTAATATCCCTTTGTCTTGACAGTTTATTGAAAAAGTCCTGCAACTGAATTATATTGATGCTAGGTATGGCACTGCCAATGTTACTTCAGCCTCTAGTTTCATATTCAGTTGTATTATGTTCTTTAGTAAAAAATATTCAGGGGGAAAAAAAACAACCAAGTTTTTTCTTAATCATTCTACATTTAAGATCCATAAAAAACATGGCTACAAATAATTTTAGTTGAAAAAGTATGGTTCAAGTATATATATGATCCTGGTTAAAATGTAATTAATTTATATATTAAAAATAGTCCCCATTTTAAATTAGTTGTATCTACCCCGATTTTGTAGAACTCATCAGCTAACTGTTACAGTTAACCAGTATATTGGAGTTTAATATCTACATATGAAGATAAATTAACAGCATTACAATTTTTTAAGTTTATTTGGTAGTATTAATACTACGAAAGGTTTAAATTTTAATTTAAATCAAACTATAATTACTATTTAATACGGGAGACAGACAGAGAAAAATAGACTTCAGCATTGGAATTCGAACCACGGGCCTCCTTTATTTCCAGTAAAGACGCTCTAGCCAACTAAGCTATACTGAAGAATAATTCGGGACTAGGTATTGTTATCGACAGAGGAAATTATTCTTCAGTATAGCTTAGTTGGCTAGAGCGTCTTTACTGGAAATAAACGAGGTCTGTGGTTCGAATCCCGGTGCTGAAGTCTATTTTTTCTGTCTGTCTCCTGTTGTAAATAGTAATTATAATTTTATTTAAATTAAAATATAAACAGCATTATTTTATTTTAGTGCATTCTCCTGCTTTATGGACCATTAACACTAGCATACTTCCATACAAAGTATTTGTACAGGACAAGTACGGTGATATGCAACAACCTTCACCATGTCACCAAGTTATTCATGGACTCTCAATCGAGGAGACATTCCATGGGGCTTTTTGTTAGTGTGCTGGTAGTAGATTACAGGGTGTTTGTATTAGGGGTAAGTAAGCTATGAGGGCAGTAAATATTAGGGTCAGTTAGGTGGTAAAAAATGAACATAGCGTTTCTTGAGTGAAATTTTATATTCTTCGATTTTGATCTGATTCTTAATTGGTCTCTGAGCCATAGGAAGCGAGATATTCGTAAAAATACTTAAAAAGTGATGCGGTGACGGGTACTAGAAATTCATAGATTTTCATCACCCTATATACCGTAAACCGTCCATTGTACATAAAAATAAGTGAGTGTTTTTGTGGGAAATTTTGTTATCTTTAATTTTGATAACCACCTACATTGGTGTCCGAGCCATAGGAAGTGAGCTATTCACAAATAATCGAATTTGTTGACATTTGCCCTTGAATTTTGAATATCTATTAACACGAACTCGATCTCGTTGCTGATTTTGAATGTTTTTCAGAACGTCAAAATGAAGCGATTAAAAAAAAAAATTATAGCTCCAATAACTTAAAATGACTGGACATCACCTTTTGAGGATTTCACTTCTTTATTCACTGATTATGTTTTCCCAATACTTAGTAACATTAAATTAAAAAAAAAAATATATATATATATCTAATAATATAATGTTGCACATAAAAAAAAGAACATGAGCAGGTTTAATAGTTTATTATGATTTTTGAGTAGTTTTGAAATATTGAAGTATAGAACTGTCATCAGTTACTACAGGTTGGCAGCAATTATCTGGTAGTGGTGTGACAACAATATCTTCACAGCAGAATTTATTTGTTGCTTCCTTTACCAATTTAAAAAAAGATTTTGGTTTAGGTCTTTCTCCAGTGCTACAAAAAATAGAGTTTACAGCTTTTGTTTCAGAAGCCGAAGCCAGTTTTGTTTTACTGTTGATGTCGTTTTCGATGTTTTGAATAGCCATGCAGTCTTCATTCTCAATTACATTATCTTCGCTTTCATCACATCTTTCAACATAATCCGAGCGATCTTTAGTATCCATGGAATTGTAATTAAACGAATCGGCGGTACCATTAATAACTCTAACCTTCTTTAATTTCTTGCCTAGAATTCCTGAGGAAAATTATAAAGGGATACTCTTTTAGTTTAAAACACCCTTACAAGGGGGTACTTAAGTACAATAGGAAACATGAGACAAAACCTGTGTTGAGTACCCCCTGTAACACAAAGATTATGACAAAACTAAAGTACTTTAGGAGAAAGCAATATCACACTTCTGCATATAAAAGTGATATCACTTATAAGCCGAGTTTACACGGGTAGAGTGAACAGGAGAGTAGAGTAGCGAGTAAAGTAACTCTACCCATAGAAACCCGAAAAAAACGCTCAGTAGAGTAGAGTAGCGAGTAGAGTAACTCTACCCGTAGAAACCCGAAAAAATGCTCAGTAGAGTAGAGTAGCGAGTAGAATAGCTAATAAAATTGGTAGAGTGGGAAGTAGAATGCATTCTACTCTCCTGTTTACTCTACCCGTGTAAACTTATTCTAATTAACTATTAAGACAAATGGAAATTATATCTTTAATGTATCTACAGAAGTGTGATGTTCCTTTATTCCTTTGTGAAATAGGGGATACCAAATTAAAAGAACACCGAAAAAATATTACATCATTCAATTATAAGCTAATAAAAATAGAATTATACAACTTAAATTTTAAAACGAGAGTAAAGAATTCAAAAATCTTAAATAATTGCAACATTCTAGTTATCCTTGGAACAAGGCTTCTAACATGTTACATGATGATTACGATTACTGATTACCCTTAAGCGATTGTTCTAACAAGTCATAATGATGGTTGCTTTTACAACAAGTATTCTAACATATATCATGATGATTACCTTTAAAACAGGAGCTTTAAGATATCAAACAAATTTTACTTTTGAAACAAAAAACCAATAAGTTTAAACCGAGAGGAATACAATGTTAAAAATAGTATATACTCTGACAGTTACTACGTTTCCATGAGTTTTCAAAACTGTTTTGGTTTCAAACCAAAAGTGTTTCCATGAGGAGTTCCCAAAACAGTTTTCACTACAATTTTAAAAACTATAAACTCCCAGACTAGTTATAGTTAAGTCATGTTATCATATCTCTACTCTTCATACCTACTACGCATATCTCAATTCTGTTTTCAATTCAATACCCCTTTTCCATGCTAATTTTTCAAAACAGTTTCAACACAAATCCAAAAATTTGTTTTTGTGACCTTGAACTCAAAACGGAAATCACCGTTTCAATGGAGTTTTGAAAACTCATGGAAACGTTGTAGTACATGTGGGAAAATCAAAGGGAGAGCCAATGAGAGCTCTAGATTTTGATATATGACCTTGTAGATATTTAAATCACTAGCTCTCATTGGCTCTCCTTTGATTTTCCCACAGCTTCAGAGTAAATACTAATTGTAATATTAGTATAGAGCATCATAGAACTAAGTCATCTAATGCTTTTCCTAAAATGAATTGCTATTTAGACCGTTGCAGCAACTATATTCACAGTAAAATTGTACTAGTAGTTCTCTACCAAATACTCTTTAGTCACTGTATTTATAACGAAATGCCTAGAAATCCAGAGAGCGGTGTCCGATCTGTCTACACGGAGAGCCAAAATTTGGCTAGACTGGTGTCCGAAAGTGCTCTCGGAGAGTGACCTTGAATAAAGCTCCTAGAACAGTATCCGAACTGTACACGGTGTCCCGTTTGTCTAATAATCTACGTCTCCTCCGTCGTCCACACCCGTTGCCCGGCTGAGGTATTGATCACGCTTGCTCTAGAAAAGGTTTCACCTAGCTGAAACTAGCCTAGACCGAGTGCGAGAGCAAATTGACATGACAGGTGACTTGTCTACACGAGGAAAACAAACAGCGAGAGCGCAACTAGCTAGACCGGAGTGGGTAGGAGTGGGGGTGGTCTAGCATCCACTCTCGGTGGTGTCTCCACTGCGACACTCAATCTAGACACCCAATCTAGCAACAAAAGTGTCGCCGTGTATTTCGGCCTTTAGTATGTTAGGGTTACAAAACGTCTTTGATTTTTTAAATGTCAAATTTGATTGACATTTAAGTCAATCAATATGTCATTGAAAAAAAAATATAAATATTCAATTTTTCAAAATGATAAAATATAATGTTAACTTTGGCCTTATATACTTAAATGGTAACTTTAACTCATAACTATAAAGTATTAACTTCAAGAAAATGTACATTACCTTCATCAATAAAGACAACCATTAGAATTAAAATAGATTGGATAGTGAATATTTTCATTTTATAGTTTGTTTACTTTTAGCTAGTTTTTTTTTATATGAAAAGTAACAGAGACAGGTAAAATAATGCTTCATTCTAAGACATTTTAAATTTGAAATTGCCGCCTTTTTACGCTATATTCACTACCAACTTTTTCTTTATAAAATAATTATATTTTTTGTTAATACCATCTCTTAAATTATTTTTAATTTAATTTTTATTATTTAATTATTTTTAACTAGTTTAAAATATCAATTGAATTGTTTTTTCTAAAAGAAAAAGTCATTCTAGAATATTCTAGACGTTCGAGAAATTTCCACAGGGTGTCAGTGCAGTATCGATAATCTGCCAGTTTCACATGTGTTTTCATCCGAGGCTGTGACAACTTGGTTCGCTCGTGCCGGTCTTTAACTTCGAACACTTGAATTTAATAATTCTTCGTTGAGAATTCCTGTTAATTTAACCTATTTCGAATTCCTTTTTGTTTAGTTCTTACTCGAATATAATTTTTACGTTAAAATGGCAGCTATGTCTGTAATCGGAATAGATTTCGGTAACGAATCGTGTTATGTCGCTGTGGCGAGAGCAGGAGGTATTGAAACAATCGCTAACGATTACAGTTTACGAGCCACACCGTAAGTAATACCCTCTAAATGAGTTTTATTGTCTTTTATATTTTATTATGCAATCATTTTTAACTGTAGAATAGTTAAATATATTTACATACATCATTTTTTGTTATTCGATTTACTTCCTGCAGTGAAGTCGATTACACCTTCTATCTTTGATATAATTTTTCTCTTTTTAACCAGTTGATTAAATGTAAATATTGATTTTTTTACGTTTAAGGAAAATTTCAAACTTAAATTGATCAAGGTATGAGTCACTATGTACTGTTTCGGTGCGGTCTGGAATACTTGGTACACGGTTATAACCTAATATGGGATTGCTAGGCTAGTAAGAACCACACGGTTTTTGCGCTAGATTCGCCGCCTCTTTTAATCGCCTAATTCGAATAGGGTTGATGCAATCTGGTATTAAACTCGAAGTAATCTTGTTATTGATTAGTTCTTGACGTATAACCTATGTGGGTGATATTGTAGGTTGGTAGGTACACAAATTGTGTAGAGTTGCCCTGGAAACTTGTAGCCTTGAACATATAGCAGGGTTTTTACATTTGAATTAAAGCTTCAATCAATCTTGCCCTTTATTTAGTTCCCTCGCCATCAAATCTCTTTTATTAATTCTTCACAATCAATTATTAATAGGTAGTGGTTTTGTACGAAATATCAAAATTTAAAGTTCATTTATGTGAAATATATACATGTATATATTTTTTTTTATTTCTCAAGGATACATACAGATATAAAAAAGTGTTTCTCATAGCTTTACTAATTGTTTTTAGTTGTATTCCTACCTTTTTTTAAAAAAATAATTACGTCTTACTTAGAAAAGTCTGTACCTACATCTTTCATTTGTTTGATTACATAAATAATAGCAATAGTAGTTTATGTGAATTAACTAAGGGACTTTATTATCCCGTCTTCTTATATATGGGTGAATCTAATTTTAAGTGCTATTTTGGTATCTAAAATTGGACTTGACTGAGAATTTTGACTTTTTAAAAAAATTAAGGAAAAAATATGGAATGTTTTCGGACTAATTTCAGATATATTGCACCATGTGGGACAGATAGGAAATAATTTTTCAAATTTTTCGGCCGGAATTAAGTTTATTTAAAACATGGTAATTAAGCTACGTGAATTACACTTTTTCGTGCACGGATATTACATTTTACACTTAGAGAAAATATTTTGGCCAGTAGTTTAAAATAAAAACCCAATTTTAATACACCATTAAATAGCACTCTTAGAAGCCTAAATAATAAATTATAACAACCTAAAAAGTTTTTGAAAATAGACTTTAATAACATGCATGGTAATTACGTTTAAAAGGGCACGTAACTGGAAGAACAATCGGAATCAGCACTAGCTCTCAACTGAAGGTTTCAGCTCATCCCCTATCAACTCTTAACACTTAAAATCTCTGCCACAACCAGATTAGGGTCACATTTATATAATGCCATGGATAGGATCCTTCTTCAAAATTATCCAATAAGTTGTTAAATAACATTATTAATGTATGTGCTGGAGTGAAGTGAATAAGAACAACTGACTTAAGGACAGCCACGGTTGTTACAAAATCGCCTTTTGAAAATTTTTGTAGCGATTAAAATTAAGCGGTGCATTATTTTTTTGCTTGGTTGTAGTTCTCTAAGCTTAACTGAGTTACCATGAAGAAAAATCCTGTCAATTATTTATTCATCTAGGACATGAAAATTGCACTTTAAATTAGAATCAACCATAAGTAAATACAGTGAAACCCCTCTTAACGGACACCCCTCTATTAAGGACACCCCTGTTTACAGACATTTTTTACAGGCCACCAAACTAAAAAATATTTTAGTAACTAACCCCTCCCCAACGGACACCCCTGTATAACGGACAAAATTGGCGCTCCCGTCGATGTCCGCTAAAGAGGGGTTTCACTGTATTTATATACTGTCATATTTTCTGATTGTTATCACATGAAAAAGCTAAAATTATTGATTTTCGTTGTTAAGAATTATATTTTTACTTAAATTAAGTGAAATTGTAAATGCTGATAATTTCTTAGCAATCAAGTTGGCTAATCTGCAGAAAAGATCTTCATTTAAAATGTGCCATCTTATATTAAGAATTCGGCATAGAAAATGATTTAGAAATGTTTGAAGTTTGTAGTTAATTTTTTGGCCACTTTCCACGTCTTGCATCCATATTGTAGGACTCATTTGACATTGGTATAGATCGGCTTCTCAACTCTGGATATAGCTGGACTAATGCTCCATTTGATTTCTTATGGGATTCATGGCATTTTCCCTCTGCTCCCCCTGTCTTATATAGTCACCTCACATCCAAGATACATAACAAAGAATACAACTATCTCTATGTCTTTCTCACCCAGCTTGGTGACAGTATTTTCATCTCTATTGTCTAGCCATAACTAACGATTAGCCTCCATTGGCCTACTTCATGCTATAGATGTTTAAGTTTTTTCCTTCATGACTCTTAAACGCTCAAAGAGGGGGCAGATATCATTGGCAATGTGGTAAAAGGTGTTCTGCCATTCTGCAGTATACTCCAGGGTGATGCGGAGTGTATTAATTAGGCCCAGGCAACTCCTCTATCTCTTAAAACTAGCTTGTTCTTGTCTCACTTATTTCTCAACTGCGCCTTTGATACGTTCCAAGATAATGGATGAGAAAATTTTACTCGGGACCTATAGAAGAGTAATACCTCTCGTTATTACAGTCACTTATATCACCTTTCTTTGTCAAATGATTGTGATTATCTTTTTCCATTCCATTTGTAGGCTTTCTTCTTCCCATATCTTGTCCAGCATGGGTTTCAGGATTTTTTCTGTCATTTCAATGTCAGCTTTTATATTTCAGGGGCAATCCCATCAATTCCTGGCGTTTTTCCCATTTTTAGGGTCCTTAGTGACCTCCAGATTTTTATTTATTTTTATTTATTTTTATTTTATTTTTATGTGTACAATGGGTTACTTTCCACCAATATTTCCAGTTCTCAGGTTCCCTCCTCTTTATTTAGGACTTCCTTAAAGTTCTCTTCCCATTCCTCAAGCGGTTTGTGTGTAGGTGTGAACATGTCTCCAGTTTTGCTTCTGACAGGCCTAGTTTTTCTAAACTTTTGCTTTGATAGGCTTCTGGTAATGTTAATCAGATCCTTACCTTAATAGGGTCCATTTAGGGTCAAAAATAGCATAAAAACATGTTTTTTTCCATTTTACCCCCCTTTTAAATGAAAATATGATAAAATTGTACATAACAACAATTACTGTACTCTTAAAGAGCTTTCCAACGATGTGCATCTTGAAGGGCAAATACTATTTTGACTTTTGTACCCCGTACCAGTGTGTATCAAATTTTGTTTTTTCACCCATCTAAATTCTAAACCAAAATTTTTCTATATTATCATAAGCCAATAATACACAGATTTCTTTGAAAATTTGCTCATTAAGTCATGGTGCATCACTGGACTTTTTCTTTTGTCCTTCCTTGTGCTTTTCTTCACCATTCGGTTAGGTTCAGCATACTGGGATTGAGCTGTAGCCTTTTGCTGTCTTATCTAGCTGTTGTTTACCTGGGCCTTTCTGATCTTCCTCTCTTTGATTTGCTATCAGGCACCTTCAGACATTCAAAATATTTTCACTTACCTCTAAAAAGGTGTCTTAAACATTTATCCATACTGCCTGGACATCGTTAACAGGTTCCTCACTGAGTGCCTGGAAGCAGTTCCGCAAACAAAGGCAGACATTTTTAGTGATCTGTGTGTCACATAGTTTTCCCACGTCGAAATGTCTTCTCCTTTTTAAAATTTTTGGTTTTATCAGACATCTTCAGCTATCTAGATAGATATCAGATTATTTACTATCTTCAAGTCCTAAAGTATGAGATTGTGGTCACTCCTAACATCCGTAGGGATCTTCCAAAGTATAAGATTCCTCTTTGCTGTCAGGGAAAGAAATAATTCTCTCTCCTTTGATTATGCTCCTTCCTCCCTTCCAGTGAATAAATGAACACTTCAAATTATCATGGGTGACTATTTTTCCGAAGTCAAGCCATCTAACAATCAATGAAACCTGGTATCTCTAGCTTGTATTTTTGCTTTCTCCATACATTTCATGATTCAATTTTTGTAATCTTTTTCAGTTTAAAAGTTGTTTTCCTAGCATCCATGTGGTTTTTATCCACATGGAAAAATGATAAATATGCGTTCTTGGCCCAACTCCCTTAGGTCATGGCAGGGCTACTGCCTTATGGCCCTGGCACTGACCATTCCCCTTGCTTTAAGGATAGGTGTTTGTTATTCCTCTATTTGCTCCTTTCCTTCTACTTCCTCCTTTCGCAACCAGGCTTAGGATCATGGCAGAGTTAATATTTAACTAGACTAAGTGATATTGTCACCTTTACATAAATCTTCTTTTGTCCCAAAGTTCTTTGGACTAGATACCCCTTTGTCTTATATTTAGTTAATCAGAAAAAGGAATTATTTATAAGTGGTAAACAAGTATTGGGTGGATAACCTAGTGAATAAGAATGTTACCGGAAATGGAAAGTACATTTTATGTAGTGGACAGAAGATGTTCAATTTTCAATGCATTATTTTTACAATAATCTAAAAGGAAAGGTCTAGGAATCTAAAAGGTGTGTGAAAGAGAAAGAGAAGTCCCACTCCTTATCTGGAACATTTGATTTTTCTAGAATTCTGCCACTTTTAAAAAATTATATATATATCCGTGGGTTTACCTTTTGGTTTATTTTTAAAATGAGTCAACTGCTTTGAAAATACATGTCTATACTTAGCATAGAATTAAAACGATTGCTATAAATCTAACAAGTAGCAAATGATAGAATTGAATTCGTTGATACAAATCCAACAAAAGTATTGAAATACAAGTGGATTTGTTTTTACCAAGTTTTTAATAATTGGTATAATTTAGTTTATATTTTCTAATAATCGGTTCTTCTGTTAATCAGTGGATTTACTGCAATTATTAATAATATTTGAATCTTCAATAAAGGAGAAATTACTATTCATAGTTTATATTTTGCTCATTTTCCGCCCATTTCAGAAAATAGAATGAATTATAAAATTAGATTCTGTTATGAAATAAATCAGCTTATTTAATAAAAAGTGTATTTTTGTAGAGGATATTTATAAACTTTCTTTTTATAGCCCAAGGAAGACTCAGAGGTTTTAAAAATAGTGAAGTTTATTTATTTTTTTTTTTAAATTTAATATCCCAATCTAATCGTAGATATAATAATAAGGTAGAACAAAACTACTGTTTTTTTATTAGTTTTGTGTGAAGGGTTTATATAAAAGGAAACCATTCTTACTTATTTGAAAATTACTTATTTGCAGTTTGTTAGGTTTTTGCAGTTCAATCTAGTTAGATTGTCTATTTTTTAATATTAGACAATTGTTTATTGCACTCTCTCATATTCAGAGGCATTCTTTGTATATCAATTTTTACAACTGACAAGCATTGTCTAGGAAGTTCGTTAGTCAAATGTCCTTCGGTTTACAACTGATCTTTCACAAAACTTTTTGATTCTACTGTTTGTTAAAAAGAAATTGTTAAAGGAAATGTCTGTCTCCTTTAAGATTTTATCATAATACTTGCCCAATTTTAAGAAAAGGCGATCATTGATTCGTGTATGGGGGTATATTTGTCCCCCCCCCCACCCTCTCCTACAGGGGGGATTTTTCGCATATACAAGTTTGCACCCTTCAACTTTTATGGTTGTCTGCCCTAGCAGATAACTGTGTAGAAACTCACAATTTATTATAATAAACTCATATTTATTATTATTATTTAAAAAAAAAAAAACAATAACCCTCTTCAGTTCATATACCTGGAAGCCAGTATATAACAATTTCTGTTCTGTTAGAAGTAGTTCAAACAGGTCTTGTTCTGTACCTTTTCCTCCACATAAACTCGCATGGATAGGAATCTAGAAGGTTTCAGTTTGTACAACATTCTTTTTTATATCTTATTTTTGCTGATGCCCACATAGATTCCATATGCTGTTCAATAAAAGTATAAATATAAATAATGAGATGATTAACTTAAAGCATGGTTTTTTGTCCTTTTGTGCACTTAACAGTCATGGGAAATCAGAAAACCTCTTGAAAGTTGAAAGGTGTAACTTGTATATGGAAAAAATCGCCCAGTAGGAATGGGGGGGGGGGTAAAAAAAAGACCCGTAAGGTACTAGGATAAACACTTTTTTTTATATCTTATAATATACAAAGAACATAATAATTTATCATCTCTTTACAACTGATAATATTCCTTCCAGGCCCCTGTTTCAAACTACTAGGTAAATTTAGCCATAAGGGGGGGGGGGGGCAGAAGTGCCTTTGACCCGGGTGCCTAACCCCTAGGGACGGCCCTGCATATAAAATATGATATATTTCAGGGAAGTAGGATATATAATCCTTTATGCTACTAATGTAGTGTACTTTGCGCTGTTTACAATATTATATGCATTGTTACTTCCCTTATAAATAGAGGGAGTAACAATCTAAAGAAAGTGTAAGGAATGTTCTTCTTTAAGACTGTTACTTCCCTTATCAAATTATAAGTGGGATATTTCTTTGTCCCAACGTACATTGTACTAAACATCCCTTTTTCTTGATTGTTATTTAGTCAAAGTCATTTTTATTCTAAAACAACATAGGGGAGTAACAATCTAAAGAAGTACCCATTTTATAAGTTCATATTTTCATAGTTTTTTTATATTTTTGAGTGAGTAGAGGTTTACTAGATATACTAGACACTTTACTCGTCTATTGATCTGTAGCTTATTTGGAAAGAGGTGTAGATTCAAATAGTGTGTGATGAGTCTGAAAATCCTTCTAAAATCTGGACTAATGTGGGCTGAGTGGATGCAGATTTGAGAAAAATCTGATAGTCCTGGAGTTAGAGGTGGTTAGTAGACCAAGTTCTAAGTTGATGGTAATTTGTCTCGCAATAGGTTAGTTAGTCAAATATTACTCAAAATCAAAGTGTCCCCCTGTCAAGGGACAAACTACCATCAACTTGATAATTAGTCTACTAACTAAGTTCGTACTCAGGATGATAAAAATCACATTGTCCACCATAAAGGGCGGGACATGGCCGCTTTCCACCGGTTTGTTTTTTTCAAATGCCTATTGCCAAGCTATGTCCTGCAGACGAACTTAGCCGACCTTATATTCTTAAAAGGCACCAAACATTTACTTATACACAAAATTCTAGCTTGATGTTACTCAGACACTTTTTTGCACGCTATCTCCTGGACTATGAGTTTTCAGTAACAGTAACAGTTTTCAGTAACAGTTGATTTCTTCGTTTATTTAAAAATTCTAGTGGCTACAGCCATTATGGCCCAGTCAGCTTTATTTGCAGCTTTAATTACGATTAAGATATTTTATTTTATTTTGTATTCATTTTGCAGATCATGTGTTGCATTCAGCGATCAAAACCGTATTCTTGGAGTGGCTGCCAAAAATCAGATGGTTACAAATATGAAGAATACAATTTATGGTTTCAAAAGACTATTGGGGCGCAAATACAACGACCCCCACATACAGAACGAGTTAAAACATCTCACCTATCAAGTTGTTCAACAACCAGATAACAGCATTGGCATTAAAGTAAGCCTGCCTATAATTATTTACCTTAATTAGTTTAGTAAATAATAATTATAGTTAATCAGTCCAATAGCAATTTTAGGTGTATTGAAGATACACTTTTTAATACCTAATTAAATAACTTTTTTCAATAGATAATTAGATTTGCAGTTTATAGTAATTAATGTTGTACATTGAAAGATAGTCAAGTTTGAGGTATTGATAAATAATCTAGGCTATTTATTTTACACACAAACCCAAGGTTTTTGTGAGTCTTGACAATACTTAAAATAGCTTCAACAATATTATCAGCCCGCTATGTCTGTTAATACATATGTTTCAAACTATAAAGTCTATTTACTATACCTACCAAAATAGTCTGCCAATTGGTGTGGCACATAGCTTCCTCAAGTTCCTCAGTTGTTTTGATTGTTTTACTTGAATTTAAGAATCAATTTAGCCAAATTTAACACGGTTGAAATTTATCAGGACTTCTTTTGACAAAACATCCAAATTTTATAAAAATCAGTTGGGCACTTTTGAAGATATAGGTAAATATTGGTTTGTGCTCATGTGGAAAAGAAACAAATGGGGACAGTAGGTTGAAACTATATGGGAACTAAAATGGGCTAATTATGACCTACCATTCAAAGTTCATTAAAATCAGACTTGGCAGTTTTAAAATATTTTACCTTGCAAAAATTGAGCGACCGACAGCCGCGGAACCAAAAAGGATCCCTGATGTCTCAAACAGATTTATGTCAGAATTTTTGAAATCAGAAACAAAAAAAAAAAATGATCATTTATTAGTATGATAGCTTTTGTTACATTCAGTAAGCTTGGAAGGAAAATGGTTAGAAATCTATTTATTAGAGGCCCTAATTTATAAATTATCAAATCAAAACATGACATATTTTTTTTTTTTTTCGCCTGTAAATACTTTTATGTTTTTATTATTTAAAGTGTTGCCTTTGATTAAATTTTTTTATTGTCTCACAGTGATGCGGGTGTTAAAGTAAAGAAAAATTACCTTTATCACAATAAAGAAAAGACACTAACTATAAACCTGCTAGCCATAGATTTGAATATTACAGAAAGTAAAGATAAGAAGGTATTAACAATGTGGGGAAAATAATAATTTATTCAATAAAATGGAAATTCATTTTTACATTTTCTTCTTCTTATTTTGCTTCCGAGCTTACCGAAGGTAACGGAATCTATTTGATCGTTCTGAAGAACGAA
>KZ651161.1:319951-351093 GCA_001010745.2 Gerris buenoi | reverse complement strand
TTTTTTTTTTTTTTTTTTTGTTTAATTTTTCCTTCCGAGCTTACCGAAGATAACGGAAGCTATGTGATCGTTCTGAAGAACAAAAATATTTTATGTGTCCGATTTCAAAAATTCATAGGCAGAAATCCGTTTCAGATGTAAGGGAACACTTTTGTTTCTGTGTCTGTCATTCACTTTTTATGAACCAACTTATCTTTAAAAAGTACACATCCTATTTTAATGAGGTTTGTATGGTAGGTCATAATTAGCCCATTGTTGGTCCCATGTAAATTTCATCTTGCACACAAAAATAAATTTATTTACATCTATATCTTCAAATGTAATGGAACACTTTTGTTTCTGTGCCTGTCATTCAATTTTTATGAACCAACTTATCTTGAAAAAGTACACATCCTATTTTAATGAGGTTTGTATGGTAGGTCATAATTAGCCCATTGTTGGTCCCATGTAAATTTCATCTTGCGCACAAACATAAATTTATTTACATCTATATCTTCAAAAGTATTCATCTGATTTTGATGAAATTTGGACGATTTGTCAAAAGTAGACCGCAGATAGCTCCAATTTCAACTGTCTGCGGTCTTTAACTTTTGCTTAATTGATACGTTATTTTATGTAAAAAATCAAAACTATTTTGACGTATTAAAAAAAGGGGGAAACAATTAAATAAATTAGACAATAATGGCTTGTAAAAGCATTAAATCAATTAAGTGCCTAGGATAAGATGTGCCACACTAATTAACAGTCTATTTTTTTTCTTTATAATATGTCCTTAAAACTTCATTTATGAAAAGGATTCATTAACTTGTGAATTTATGAGGTTGTTCAAACTTAAATTAGGATTAAATAAAAAATGATGGAACCTTAAATTGATCAAAATAACGATAAGCATTAAATAAACGAATGAACAATATAAATAGTCTCTCTATGTAATCAGCTTATTTTAAATAACAAAGCAGCTTTCAGCCTACATAAGGCCATCATCAGTGCCGGCATGTGGATGAAGTAGAACCTTATATGAAAGACTTATGATATGTCAATGGGAGATTAAGGTCCTTAATCTCCATCATGAAGTAGCCTGGACTCACTCATTAACTTTTCTTTTATATAATGTAACTCTACTTCATCTTCATGCCGGCACTTATGATGGCTGAAAGCTGCTTTGTTATTTAAAATAAATTGATTACGTGGGGAGTCTATTTATATTGATAATTAAGATGACCTCCATAGACACTTCCAGATTAAATAGTTCCTTTGAATGTTATTTTTTTTTTATATTAACCCTCTGGTGGGCACATGCACACATTCATGCTTTTGTTATCTAGTTGCAGGCTTAATTTCTCTTAGACCATTGTGCTAGAATTACTGAGCTTTATTTTAATCTTTTCATATTTACAAAGTATCTCTTCATAAAAACAATTAAAATCAGAGAGTGGATTAAAATGTAATAAACTTTATAAAATTGTACGAGTGGCACTAACCTAACCTAAGTGACTATTAGGCTTATTGTTCTGTAAGACCTGCTAAAAAAAAAATGCACTACTAGGCATATCAGTTTGTCAGGCTTGTACAATAACATAAATAATATGTTATGTGATAAGGCTTATCAACCTTTCAGACCGCAATTTTTTTTTTTTTTGTTCTCACCTCTGCCTTTCACACACCCTCAGTCCATCTCAACTGCAATCCACAATCATAAGGTGAACTGACATGGTTTGTGTGTGCGATTTTTGTGGACTAGACACATCAATATCTTCAGTTGATCTGTATGTGTGTGGCCTTACCACTTAAGAGGTACGGCTCCCACTTGAAGGAGACATCTGAATAATTCACATCCTAGATGTCAAAGGTTAATTAACATCACACATTAATAGTGTAGGTCAATTCAAGACCCAACTACTCATTAACTAAAAACTGCAAGGAACCATTTTTTTCATTTATTGAGTTTTTTCTTACTGCCAATAATGTATAAGTATAATTTTTGGGTGTCCGAAACAAATATTTCTGATTACTGAGGGAGCATGAAGAACATTCCTCTCATTACATCTGAAGGCACTAATATGTTGCACAAAGGAATGGTTCATATGACTAATAATACACAAAACTTTTAAAGAAATATATCAGGAATTATCATGTACTTGTCTTCTAGTAGGTATTTTTTTTTATATACTGAATTGCAACAGTAAATTAATTGCGATAAAGATAATTGTTTATGAATAAAATGATATTCTTTAATTATTCAATAAAACCAAGATTGCTACATAAGTGTGACAGATTCCCTGAGTGTGTCACTTAACTTAATTTTATAAGGGAAATTGTTGTGAATAATGTGTATAGAAAAGTGTAATAGTATATTATATGGGGGCCTGGATGGCTCGGAGGCTAGAATGCTTGCTGTTCGATAACGCAAGTTGAGCAGCCTCGAGCAGGGTTAGTAGATGGATGGGTAAACGCTTCTAACCACAACTCTGGGTTCGATTCCCGGACCGGGCCCCCGCTCAATGTCTACCAGCATTGTTTAAACAAATGGGAAGCTCCTCGAAAGAGTGGCGCCACCAGGNATAAAAATAGCCATTATTGAGATTGTTAACTTTATCATTATTTTTTTAATTTGATATCTGTTTTTAATATATTGTGGTATTTTTGTGTTAACAGTGAGATGGAAGTGTTCCCAAGGTTCCATGCCATGCCTTTTAGCAAAATGCTATCATTCTATAGGAAGGAACCTTTCAGCATGAAGGCCTACTACAACTGTGCTATTCCCTATCCTGACAAATATATAGGTAAATTTTATGTTATCTCTATATGTATTGACGTTTTAATTTTTCGATTTAAAATCGATAATATCTTGAAGAGATTAAAAAAGATTATATAAATTATCAACTTGAGGAGTCTTCAAAGATGCTTGGATTTGTTTATGTTAATTTTTATTATTCAAATAAACTATAAGGTTTCATATGTACGAGCCATACAGGCAAATACACACGAATGTCACATAAGACAAGATCTGGTAAGGCCAAAGTTTCCACTTCAAATCACTAATGTCAATTTTGTTAAACCCTGAATAAAACCATATTCTGTTACTACAGTCTGTGCCAAACGAGAGTTAGTGTGTTGACAGCGCGAGAAATCAAGTGACATACAGATTGGCCAACCTGTGAGGGAAAAAATAAAGCCACTACATTTACCTTCTTATATGGTTATCCAGAGTGTAAATCTTAAGATCTCATTGGCTCCCCACCCCATTTGCTAGTTTTTCCCCTGCTGTCAAGGCACTAACTTTCGTTTGGCATAGACTGTACATGAGGTAAAAAAAATGCTATTATTTCATGGATAAAAGAAACTTTTCCCAGTTATTTGAGCATGGTCTAAAATTGTGCATCGCTGGCAGAAGTATAATGGCTTACTTGGCTCATACATAGAAGCATTTTTGTGAAAAATTTAACAGTTGAAATATTGGAACTTTTTTAACACCCCACCCTTTGTAGTAAGTTTCAATTTTGTCTAAGCCTATTATTTTATAGCACTGCTTCTGTAACTGGGTCAGTTTTATTATAAATTCATATCTTTTAGCGTAAACTGCATGTGATATTATGGCAATTATGACTATTTATTTATAAGGAAGCTGCTCATAATGGTCTTTTTAAAATAATGTTTGTATTAAGTAGGAAATTTCAGGATTCTCACAATTTCAGATTTGGTTTCCTTAGTTGTAGATTTAAGCCTCGTTCACACTGACACTAATGTCGCGACATTTAATGCCTTGACACTGTTTGACACTTAGCGTCTTTGTTATTGTGCGTTTAGTGCCGTGATCTACTGTTCATACGACGACACTCGGTGACACTAATGTTGCGACATTGAATGTCACGACATTTAGTGTCATTGTGTGGACGAGGCTTTAAAACCTCTTTTGAAGAGGTCTCTGCAAGCTGTCTAAGTTACTTTAGATACTTTGTACTTTACTCCCTAGATTTTGTTAGTAAACTGCTCTTCTGACATAAGGTATTTGATGTTTTAGGTGAATATATTGTGAAAGATATTAAACCCACTCCCGAGGGAGAAAGTACCAAAGTAAAAGTAAAGGTGAGGGTGAACCTTAACGGAATGGTGGGAGTTGTCGGTGCCACTATGAGTGAGAAGCGTGAGGGAGGAGAAGAAGAAGAAACCCAGAATGCTACGACTCCCAACAATGGAGATTCTAAATCTGCTACAGAATCCAGTGAATCAATGGATACTGATAATCAGCAACAAAACACTCAAGAAAATGGGGAAATGGAATCAGGAGAAAAGGTAAATTATAAACATGTTTCATTAGTAGAAACTTTTATCAGAAGTCTATACCAATAATTGGTTGAACAATAATTTACCTCTGAGTTACAGATATAGTTATCTGTTCTCACTTTATAATTTCTTGTCATCAGTATTTTATTTTGTTGACTTTTAGTTAAAAACAGTAAATATGATACACATTACAATATACTAATTCAGGTTACTTGGGAGTGTTAAGATCATTAACTTCATTTTCATTTTAACTTTTGCACAATAACATTAATTTCTTTTAATATAAATAATAATAATCTGTGAAGTCGGCCTGTCAAAGTACTATATGTAATGTATGACGTGTGGTTAGCATGTCTCTCTTTCAGTTGTATTAACAATTGAGGTGGTTCGTATCAGTTTAAGTATAAAGAGAGGGTATGTTAGTGAGATGCTGTCAAATAAAACACACATTTATTAGCATCGAGTTAGAAACGAAGTATAAAATAAAAATAATACAAAAAGGTTGAGGTTGACTCTATGAGGTGTATTAACCATATAATTGACATTTGCTATCATTATATTAATCTAAATTCTAAATTAACTCCCCGTCAAATTTCACCATTTTTTTTATTTTTTATGCTTACTCAAAAGTCGTTGAATTAGGATCTTTTTTCTATAGTTTTTATCTCGGGTGGACCTATTTCGCCTCTGTTGATCATATCCACACTCCTGGAACCGCCGAGAAGCTTGGCTGATTGTAGTGAGATGCACTCGTAGTCGACAACCAACCTTTTGAGAAAAGCCTTTCTTAACCCATCACTACGGGTTTAATCGCATCCTCCATAGTTAAATTTGGAGGTGTATTCATGTTGACACATACAAACAACTGTATTAATGTAATAAATACGTGAGAGCTCTCAATTAATCAATGGCAAATAACATTGAATCATTAATTATGATGGATGATTAAATATTATTAATTATTATGATTAAATATAATTAATGATGGTGATTAAATACTATTAACAATGATGATTAAATATGAGATGATGATGATTATTAATCATCAGTATAAATTAGAGATAGTCAAAACAGAGTTATATAAAGGTGGTGTGTTAATTTTGACGGGGAGTTTAGATACTATTTAAAATCTAATTTTAAAATAAACTTCTTAAACTTCTATGGTGTTAATTCTTTTCACTCCTGTTTTTATGCAACTTACCTTTTGATTTTTTGTTTGTAATTTTTATTCTTTCTCCTTTTTATAGAACGAAGGGGACAAGAAAGAAGGTAAAAAGAAGAAGCCTGGATTCAAGACAGTTGATCTGCCTATTGAAGAACGAAGCTGTGGTTACAGCATGTCACAACTAAATGATTTTATCGAATCTGAGTGCAAGATGATCGCTGCTGACCGACAGGAGAAAGAACGTGCTGATGCTAGGAATGCTCTTGAGGAATATGTATATGATCTTAGATCTAAACTTATGGAGGATTTGGAACCCTTTGTCTTACCTACTGATAAAGACACGTATGTACTATAAATTCTTTATCAAATCAGCTAATTCAGGAATTGTATTATTTATTTATTTTATTTTATTTTACTTTGATCAACACATCATCACAGGATTCTTACTCATCAACTCTATGTGATCATCAGTGTGAAACATGTCTCACTTCTCTAAGATTAAAATTCGTCCGATATGTCAGTGTTCAGACCTGTGTTAAGTTGTAGTTGAGAGTATTAACCACTCGGCTATGCCAGTCCCTTCTTAGTTCTTTTTGCTTTTGAGGATTTTGGTTGGGAAGAATATAAATAGAAGAAATTCTTTGGCAGCATATTAGGTTTTATAAGGCGCATACCTAATCACTCTTTTAATACACTTCTTAAATAATAACTTCTTTATACCAATCGCAATCTAGAGATGATAACAAATGAGCCATACTGGCAAATACACACGAATGTCACATAAGACAAGATTTAACTATTGCAGATGTGTTAATTACTAATTTTTGTTTTATGTTAAACTTGCCTAGTATTGATCAAAACAATGTGGTCTCAACTTCTTATAAAAGATTCCCCTGCAGAGAAAAGGTTAAAGAAAATATTATTTATTATTCTTTTATTTATAATTATTGTGTTTATGTGTTGCAGATTTGTTAATAACTTAGATGGTATGGAAAATTGGCTGTATGAAGAAGGAGAGAATTGTAACCGACAAACATATGCTGACAAACTTGCTAGCTTAAAGGTTAGAAAGTAGTTTTATTATTCAGAAAATATATCTCTTTTTGCCAATCCTCCGAATTGGGCTTATGCTAGGCATCAGTGGCTCTGTTTCCTATTATCATGTAGGGCAAGTAATTAAATGAAGTGTCTAATTAGTATGGTTTCCAAAGCTTTCATTGAAGAAAAAGTTGTTAAGATTTAAATTTAACTTTAATTTTTACTCAGTACAGATAAACTTCGCACTATACTCTGAAACAAACTATGAATAAAATTATGATGTGTATGGGAAAGCTTAGTATGAGTGTTGAATATTTTGTATATTATATTTTTTTATTGTTACAGAAAATTGGTGAGCCTATCAAAAGGAGAAAAGTTGAGTTCGAAACAAGAGCTGTCGCCCTTGAAGAGTTAAGCCATTGCATACAACTTAGCCACAAAGTTGTAGACATGTACAAGAAAGGAGATGAAAAATACAATCATATACCACCTGAGGAAGTTACTAAGGTAAATTAATGCTTAGAGTCATCAGCAACTGGTTGTTAGACCCTCAAATAATGATCAACTGAATTAGAATAATCCCTGCTATAAGCAAAATGTCTGGATTCACATTTTCAAACTAATAACTATATTTTTTATTTAGTTTAGACTATGGTAGTAGAAAAATCTAGTCGTTTTATAAATTTTAGACAATACCCATAGTTTTGCAGGCAATATCAATTTATTCTTGAGGTCAGTGAGGTTCTCATTAGGCTTGCTATATTGGCTAGATTGCCTCCCCATCTTACTATTACCATTACTAATATTTAACCAGTATTATTAAATTTTCTTGACTTCAGGTCATTTTATCTTCTGGTGGATACTTTTTGGTTCAATTTTATGTGAATGGGGATTGACAATACTCTGTGAATCTGTAGTTAATAAAATTGTAAACATATTATTTATTGTAGAACCTTTTTTGGACTTTTATAGTAATTGTGAGAAATTAATATCATTCCTATGTCATAGCTCAGTTGGATTGGGAATGTCAGAAGTCCTGTAGTTCAATTTTCAGTGCCTAAGTGCATTCTTATCTACAGTTATTCCACTTTCCTTCTTAATACTAATTTGATGAGAGGTGTTAAGAGTAGGTGTGATCTTTAACCCATTCAATGCGGATGGATCCACAGTGGATCCTTGCCGTGCTAACGTGCCTGGCGGGTGGATCCAAGCCCTCCCTTTCAGCTCGCAGTAGCTCTATTCTCCGTGACTCGAGTAGAACCATCTTGCAACGCTCCGTCAGGCCCGCTCACGTTTGTATTCACAGTGGATCCAAACATTTTTATTTATTTTTTTTTATTTATTTTTAAATTAACTTTTAAAATCGTGTAGATTTATTCAGTCACTAAGGTAGGTCCATGAATTGGATTACGCATTCAATGGGTTAATTCATAGGTTACTTATGCTCAGTTGGCCATTTGAAGTCACAGGCTTCCATGCTGCATCTAGTTATTTAATTTACATGGCTCTCTATTGATCTCACAGTGTTTGCTGTGACAGTACATTGGTATGTAAAGTGGTTGACTTTCGTAAGTGACTAGTAATACCAGGCCCAAATAAGTGTTCTAATTTCTTGGTTTGAGGAAAAAGTTTGTCCTACTACTAGTGCTACTTGATGATAAATATGGCTAGTTATCTTCATCATTTGAAGGTAACCCTGAAACCTGTTGATTTCCAAAAACCATCTATTTTCGGAAAACTCATTATATTTAGATTCTGATTATTTTCAAGGCTTAAGCACTTTCCTTTAAAGTCCTAACTATTGTAGATCTTAGTGTTGTCAAAACTAGTGAGAATATGAAGTTTGAACCAAGTTTGTTAACCAGAACTCAGGAAAGCAATACTGGTGTATCATTATTACAAGTTATTATAATTTATACTGTTAACTATAATTTTAATATACATAATGATATATTTTTAGGTCGAAGAAGCTATACATAATGCAGCTAAGTGGCTAGAAGAAAAGAGAGCCATCCTCCAAAGTACACCCAAAACTGATGATGCTACTATCACGACGGAACAAATCAGAACAGAAAGAAAGGTAATAAATAATTTGATCCATTGACTGAAATTTTGTGATAATCAAACATAACCATAATTAATTGGCATTCATTTATTTGGTTTCCTACCCTAAATTATTTTAATGTAGTTAGTTAATTAGACTTAGGGATATTATCACCTTTGCATGCAGAAGAGTGGTGTTCCTTTGTCCCAAAGTTCTCTAGGGACTAAATATCCCTTTGAATAGTTATTTAGACAAAGAAATGCCTTATTACTGGCAAAAAAATATGAGGGGGGACACCAATTAAATATTTGCCACATGGCCCTTAATTCAGGCTCTGATCCACCAAAGGGCAGTGTGGGCATTTACCCAGAGGCCACAAAAACTTTTTCCCCCTTGTCAAATGAAGCTCGGAACTATCCCAGCTCGATCACCTTACATTCGTTGATACATTTAACAACACTTTTTTAAACAATTAAATTAGTTTCAGTATCACTATGTACATGAGAAAGAACTTTTAATTCCCCAGACAGTCTTGAGAAAGCACTTAATGGCATGAATAGATCAGGGGTGCAGAATATGTCCGAACGCCCGAACGAGGTTCGGGGGAAATCGTGGCAGGGCTGGGGAAATTTTGGCAGGGAAAAATGGGGGAAAATGTAAACGAACAAATTAAAATAATACAATTTTGGGGAAAAAAGTATGTCTAACGTATATGACTTATGTCTAATGTTTCTCCTCTCAAACAAATTAAATACTTACACCTTTTTTAAACCTGCAAGAAAGTAGAGGGGTCTGAAATAAAAATGAGACACCCAGGCAAGAGCCCTTTAGTTTAACTCGGCTTTGAAATATGTACTGACACCGAAGTGAGAGCCATGAATCGAGACGATAATGTTTACCCAAACAACCCCCTCACCCTCACCGGTGACACCGGTTTCAGTTTCCCTATCTTCTATAAAATGACTTTTCTTTCTTGGAATTATCGCCTATATAATTTAAGGATTATAAAGAAATATTGTATCAGTTAGTTTTCGAATTCGGTGATCAACGTGTCTTAAGTCGCCAATTGTGTTTGAAATCAGTATATCTTGCATTTATATCGGTTATTTTCAGGGTTTTTTTGTGTGATTTTTTTTNCGTCTGTTTGTGCAGACGCCTGGAGCCTAAACTACTGGGCCGATTTAAACGAAATTTGGCATACATGTTTAGGAAATCATACCACAAGGTGAAATTAAGAAATTAATTTTAACTCCAAATTTAGGGGAGCGTGAAAAACGTGAAAAAACAAATTAATTCTTGAAAACAGTTCTGACGATTTTTATTAAAAAATGCTAAAATGTAGTCCATTTAAAGCCGTTTAAGTCCGGGAAAAATCTAGTTCCTAAGAAAATAGCTAAAAACGCGGACGGAGAGAGCTCGAGTTCGATTCCCCGCCCAGGAAAAGTTATTTTTATGATAAATTATGATGAAATGTTCAATAGTAATTAAATGTACATACGAAAACCAATAAATGGAAAACACTGGGCTAAGTAATTTTGAACTCGAATATGAGAAAGTTTGTCTGAGTTGTTTCGGACCTATTTTTTACATGTACAATGGAAGAAAAATCTGGACGAATATAAACTGCTAAAATATTTAAATTGATTGAAGTTTTTGGTTTATGGTTCATATAAATAATATATAAGTGGCAAAATACTAAGTTATAAAATATTTTTGTTAATTAGGTATAGGTAGTTACCAATATGTATGTATTTTAAATTTTCGCTTTATAGACATTGTGTGAATAATAATTTTAACCAATAATAATTTTATTGGTTTTTATCAGTAATCCAAAGTACTTCTACCGTACTTCTATAAAAATACATGTTAAATTATAGCTGGTATATTTAAGTGCACAATGTTAACTTTCAAAAGTAAACAACAGGTGAATAGTGCGTTTTGTGAATGGTAAGGAAGAAGAGTCAAACTACGTACCTAGACCATCAGTGGAATTACTAAGTAAACGTTACAATAAGGATACCGAAACCATTACAGGCTATCCGGATAACATCACAAAGTTCGATTGGGGAAATTTTAATGAAAAAAAGTATGTTCTGGGGAAATTTGGGGCAGTCAAACATATTCTGCACCCCTGGAATAGATTTTAGCTAAGTATCCGTGCCTCCAAACAAGAAATCCCTTTTCACATAAATTTTCGTCAATAGGCCAAATGACTCAGTCTAAACGTAAATTTTACAATAGTAGTAAAAAGAATTGTGGTTATACAGAAATTTGATAAATGTACATAATGTAGTACACTTAAACCATATAAGTAGTTTTCCTGCAATGGGTAAGAGGTTAGTTTTGATTCCCTGCTATGGAGGAATAATTTTAATCCTTAATTTTTGATGGAAAGCTCAAAAATATTTAAATGTAACCGTGAAAACCTGAAACTATGGAAAACACTAATTGTGTACTCATTTATGATTGCATAGAGAGAAAGTAAACAGATTTTTTTTTCTTTAATATTGTATGTTATTAAGAAATATGCAGATATTGTACTATCAATTAATTTTTTTTTCCATACAGACATTGGAGAACTTAGTTTCTATAAACATGAACAAACCTAAGCCAGCACCCCCACAGCCTGCAGCTGATTCAAAACAAGAACCTCCTAAATCTGGTGAACAGCCACCTAGCTCTGACTCTAAGGACCAGGCACAAGAGAACATGGACGTCGAATAACCCATCAGCCGCCCTGGTCCCTTACACACCTGCTATTTATTTCTCACTCAATTATTTTATATTTATTTATGCGGTAACTTATTCTAAGTTTTCCTGTACATTTGCAGCCAGTTTTCATTAATAAAATCTAGTTCTCTAAAAGTTAACGGTTTTTTTCTGGCTATTTTACAACGTACTAAAGTGTTATGAATTATTACTTCTGTCACTATATATCTCAATTAATTTTTCTCCAATAGTATAACTTTTGTTATTAAAATAAAGTTTGTAATTTCAAAAATGTTTCCTTGTTTTTAATAATTTATTGGAAGATCTATAACTAATAATAGTTTTTATTTTTATTTTATTTTATTCTTAACAAGAAGTATTTAATTTTTGTTATTTAAGTGTGTTTATTTTCTATTTAAAAAAATGAATACCTAATATTATTTGTATAATAAATTAATTAACTAAATTAAAAAAATTTTAATATTCCAACATTCCAATTTGAATCGGAAATTAATTTTTGGAAAGCTCGGATTTGTTAACGTTTGTTGTTACACATAAATATATACTATAATTGATCTAGAACCTTATAACCAAGGTTACTCTCTATTTTCTTCCTACATGTACAGATTAAAAATGTTGATTAATATATAGTATTAATTGCTGTTCTTAATTATATCAGTCATTTAATTACTTCACTTCTACAATTTTAATTTTAATTTTATATTTTTTTTTTTCTATTGTTAATAAATTCATTTTTATTATTATTATTATTTTTTTTATTTATTTCAGTGATGTCAATAATTTTTCATACTCTCTTTTCCTTCATTATCCTTTTAGTTTTACCTCCTATTTTGAACTTAAATATTAGAGTTTTGCACTTGTGACAACTTAAAGAGATCGGCTAAAACCAATAAAATATTTGTGTAAGATTTTTAGTTCTTATTACTTTTAAGTATATATGTAAATACTGTGCATTTTCATAATAGTACCTAAGTACCCTTCATTATGTATCATTTACCAAATTTTAATTTCATAGTAGTAATGATTTTAGGAATTTAAAATATACCTGCATCCTTTCATCCCTTTGCATACGTCTGTTCTTTGTATAAAGTTTAAAATTATTTATTTCTAAACTAACATGTAACATGACATTATTGGGACTATTATGTAGGACATTGTACTGTTATCTCCAGTTGTTCCCAACATGAAGTTCTTGATGTTCTGGTGGTAGCCACATCTTACATGGTTTAAGTCCACGATACAGTCATCACCGAAAAACCTAGAACTTAACATGACATTCTTTATAATACTTATGTGTTAATTCCTTAATTACTGTTCATTCTTGTGAAGGTGAAATAGAATTGCAAAATCTAATTTGTCTTAAATAAACAAAACCAATTTTGGGGTTTTCAATCTTATATTCTTACTTTGTCCATTCAAAAATTGTGTTTTTTTTATATCTTACTTTAATACAAAAAAAACATCTTTAGTTTTTTTGTTCAATTCAGAATAATTATTGAAACCTATTTTATAATAAGCAATGCCAATGAATTGAGATTGACTCAATTCATTCATTGCAATAGTTATTGTTATCAACCTAATGGTTCAAGTTGTGGGTGTTCATATGAGGATGATTACTAGAGAGGGAAGGAGAAAAATATTGTTAATATATCTCAAGGTTTATCCCTTTGTGAAAAGTTGATCACCTGAGGTAAGGAGCAATATATTGGTGGTTTATCCCTTGATACTATGCTAGGTTCTAGTTATGGGTATTCATGTAATCTCATCAAAATTACTGCCAGGTGAGGCTTAAGGAAACCACTACTTAGTTAAGTGGTCAACTTTTGAAATTAAAAGTCAATTTTTGTTGCTTTTAGGTGTCTGTTCAAAGTAAAAAAGAAACCTTATATAACGGCTCTGTCTGTCTATCTGTCCATTGGCTTGTTTCAATTCATAAACTACTATAACTAGAAACATGAAATTTGGCACACAGGTGCATCTCTGAATTTGAGACAACTGGACAAATTTTGAAGTTTATACACTTAATATTTTCAAGATGGCAGCCTGGCCAATATGGCGGGTGACTAAAAAGAAGTTTTTAGTTACCATGGCATGTTATACATAAATTTAAAGATCTTGAAGTGTAGAAAAAAAAAATGCCAACTAGTACACTTAATAATTAAACTTAATCGTACAGAAACCGGCGATTNAGGATATTTTAGTTGTTTTTTTTTGTTATATTAAGAGTTATTTGAATAGTTTAGGTGTAACGTAAATAGTGAGGCCTAAAAGTTCACGTGGGGCTACTGTAACTAGTAACTATAGCATTATAACTATATCCCTCATATTTTCTTTAGATAGACCAATAGCTCTATCTGTAAGAGGATTTTAGAAGGTTCATAGTACCTGGTACATCTACTAGAAAGCACTAAATGTCATTTAGTAAACAGTCCTGGGTCTCCTTACTGTAATAATATAATTATATAATTGTAAATCGTTACAACGAACATCTATACAACTAAAGTCTCTATACAAGGATTTTTTTTTATGTCCCACGATTTCTCTATGTAAATTTGTTTTACTATAGAAACACTTTTCTATAGTAAAACAAATTTACATGACAAAATTTCTATAAAACAATTTTTTTTTCTGGAACCACCAATTTCGTTTTATGGAGGTCTGACTGTATATTGAGTTTTTTCCAGTAAAGAAATTGGTAAGTTAGTTTTATGCAAAGGGATTAAATCTCCTATTAACTTTAAAGAGGAATATCATAAATTTACAGTCGAATTACACTTTAATTTATCATTAGTCAATAAAATACATTATTCTATTTTCACTTGAAATTAAAATCTTATTAATTAATTTTTTATTGTTACCTTTTCAAATATTTATAATCCATGACACAACTATGAAGGTGTAATTTAAGCCCTACCAAAATGCTTTTAAGTCAACTTTATGTATTCTCCACTCTCTTATATATTTTGAGAACAAAGAACATGTATACAAATCCATAATATAAAAGTGCAAATACTCTTATTATTATTTATACAATTTTATTTGTGGAATAGAAATAAATGTATAGAATTAATAAGATGGTAATGAAATTACATTTTTTAATATAATAATTTTATGATTCTCAATAATTATGTTTTCCTCATATTTTCTTCATTACATATTTTCCTCAATATATTTTTTTCAGTCAGTATAAGTGTATTACATTGTTGTTAGCTTTCTCTCAATGTAAAATGTTTATTCAATAGAAAAAAATTTTTTTTTTTTTTTTTTGGCAATTTAAAAGAAATTATTACCGAATTCCTTTTTAAAAATTAAGAATGAAGTCTGATACGAATGTTTGCAATGAGGAAACAAATTTTTATGTTTTTTTTTAATATCAATTATGTTGATGTATGGACCATTATGCATGGATTGAAATTAAATAAAGGAATTATATATTTTAATAGGCTAGATTATTAATTATTAAATGTATAATAATAGTGTACTTGAATATTTTTTGTTAATTAGGGAAAGTTTGACGAAAAAACATAATAATTATTGTATTAAAACCTGCACTGTTACCTTTGTTAAATTGTTCACTTTTCATGTGTTTTATGTTATTTATTCTCCTTATTAATACTCTTGAGAAACAATTTTTTGTTCAATATGTTTTAAAATTATGGATGACTTTACTTCTCTAACTATTTTTTTTTATTATTCATTTCTTCACTCTTTTTGGAATATGTCAAAAGATGAGACTTGAATTAAATAAATCATACACTAAATTCTAGTTTATGTTAATTAGATCATTTTTTTAATGATCTTAGGTAAGGTGCAATGAGAGTTAAAGTATTCACTTATTCATTCAAGTAATGTTTTAATAATAATTTTCCTCTTTTCTATTGTTCAATTCTTGATTCTCTTCATTCTGATCTAATATATATCTGATACCTTTTTTTAGGGCATCTAGCTAAATTTCCAGCTTTGTATTAAGTAAAGTTGTCTTATCTATAGGACCATGTAATCCATGTTTAAGGTCTTCTGTAAATTAATGTAATATAGATTCTGGGGATCAACTTAGCCAAGTAGTATCTCATTAATCTGATCCCCCCAAACGCCGAAATATCTGATCCTACCCCCAGAAAGATGAGACAAGTTTCACATGGATGTTAATTGCATAGATGTGAAAAGTAGCTGATGATCCCTCTGTCCTATATATTTACCTGATGTTGGGTTGATCAGGACATAAAAGGAGGACATATTGTAATAGAAATCTTTGTAATTTTATAAGATTCTATATTCATGAGAAAAGTAGCTGATGATCCCTCAGTCCTATATTTACCTNAAATAACATCAGATTTAATTAAAACTTTAAACCCTTTACAGTATATACTTATTGTGGGGAAGCTTATTACATAATGATTTAGCTGATTATTTAAATTAGCTACTTATTAGATCATTTAATTAATTCATTTCTTGGGTGAACAAATAGTTTAGTTTTTATGATTTTTTTTTCTCTGAGTCTTTTCAGGATCCTTCAGAACTTCACCACTATCTGGCTTTGCCAGATATCTTGTTAAGGGCACGTTATTCAATGCAGGTAGGTATTAAAAGGGTTGACCATGATGGGTTTAAAAAATTAACTAACATCTTAACTGTGTTTAGTAATAATTCTCTTGTTTTGAACCTTTTTCAATACCCCTAAGGACTGACAAACCCTGTTTTAATTTTTGTAAATATAATATGTGGACAAAACCCTTCAAGGACTGACTTTAGTTTTTTAATAAGTGCCCTGGGGACTGGGGACGAAGTCTATTTTTCAGTGATCAACCACAGGGCCAGACTCATTTTCTACCATGATCAAAACTATCCCAGTTTTGGCACACCTCATTATTTACGTTATATCTTCCACAATTTTTCTCTTAATTACAAAATTGTTAATGCATTTATTTCTTTATAATTGTGACTATATTGATAAATTTTTACTGAGCAATATTTTTTTTTCTGAAATTATATATTTATACTATTTTTGCTTCCGAGCTTACCGAAGGTAACGGAAGCTATTTTTATATAGAATTGTATTTTTTTATTTCTTAATTCCTTATTTTATGTCATAAAACTACTAAAATGAAAGAATTACAACCAAATCATAATAAAACTGAAATATTTGGACTCTGGATAGACAATAAAAAGCACCTAAGTGATCAAACACTTGTATTAAATATGCTGTGCGCAAAAGTGATTTGAGATTTGCCATGGGAAAATATTTTACTTTACGGATATGTTTACTCTTTATTGTCCACATATAGGTAGGATATTTTAGTTGTTTTTTTTTGTTATATTAAGAGTTATTTGAATAGTTTAGGTGTAACGTAAATAGTGAGGCCTAAAAGTTCACGTGGGGCTACTGTAACTAGTAACTATAGCATTATAACTATATCCCTCATATTTTCTTTAGATAGACCAATAGCTCTATCTGTAAGAGGATTTTAGAAGGTTCATAGTACCTGGTACATCTACTAGAAAGCACTAAATGTCATTTAGTAAACAGTCCTGGGTCTCCTTACTGTAATAATATAATTATATAATTGTAAATCGTTACAACGAACATCTATACAACTAAAGTCTCTATACAAGGATTTTTTTTTATGTCCCACGATTTCTCTATGTAAATTTGTTTTACTATAGAAACACTTTTCTATAGTAAAACAAATTTACATGACAAAATTTCTATAAAACAATTTTTTTTTCTGGAACCACCAATTTCGTTTTATGGAGGTCTGACTGTATATTGAGTTTTTTCCAGTAAAGAAATTGGTAAGTTAGTTTTATGCAAAGGGATTAAATCTCCTATTAACTTTAAAGAGGAATATCATAAATTTACAGTCGAATTACACTTTAATTTATCATTAGTCAATAAAATACATTATTCTATTTTCACTTGAAATTAAAATCTTATTAATTAATTTTTTATTGTTACCTTTTCTAATAATTATAATCCATGACACAACTAAGAAGGTGTGGTTTAAGCCCTACCAAATTGCTTGTAAGTCAACTTTATGTATTCTCCACTCTCTTATATATTTTGAGAACAAAGAACATGTATACAAATCCATAATATAAAAGTGCAAATACTCTTATTATTATTTATACAATTTTATTTGTGGAATAGAAATAAATGTATAGAATTAATAAGATGGTAATGAAATTACATTTTTTAATATAATAATTTTCTGATTCTCAATAATTATGTTTTCCTCATATTTTCTTCATTACATATTTTCCTCAATATATTTTTTTCAGTCAGTATAAGTTTTAATAAATGTATTACATTGTTGTTAGCTTTCTCTCAATGTAAAATGTTTATTCAATAGAAAATAACTTTTTTTTTTTTTTTTTTGGCAATTTAAAAGAAATTATTACCGAATTCCTTTTTAAAAATTAAGAATGAAGTCTGATACGAATGTTTGCAATGAGGAAACAAATTTTTATGTTTTTTTTTAATATCAATTATGTTGATGTATGGACCATTATGCATGGATTGAAATTAAATAAAGGAATTATATATTTTAATAGGCTAGATTATTAATTATTAAATGTATAATAATAGTGTACTTGAATATTTTTTGTTAATTAGGGAAAGTTTGACGAAAAAACATAATAATTATTGTATTAAAACCTGCACTGTTACCTTTGTTAAATTGTTCACTTTTCATGTGTTTTATGTTATTTATTCTCCTTATTAATACTCTTGAGAAACAATTTTTTGTTCAATATGTTTTAAAATTATGGATGACTTTACTTCTCTAACTATTTTTTTTTATTATTCATTTCTTCACTCTTTTTGGAATATGTCAAAAGATGAGACTTGAATTAAATAAATCATACACAAAATTCTAGTTTATGTTAATTAGATCATTTTTTTAATGATCTTAGGTAAGGTGCAATGAGAGTTAAAGTATTCACTTATTCATTCAAGTAATGTTTTAATAATAATTTTCCTCTTTTCTATTGTTCAATTCTTGATTCTCTTCATTCTGATCTAATATATATCTGATACCTTTTTTTAGGGCATCTAGCTAAATTTCCAGCTTTGTATTAAGTAAAGTTGTCTTATCTATAGGACCATGTAATCCATGTTTAAGGTCTTCTGTAAATTAATGTAATATAGATTCTGGGGATCAACTTAGCCAAGTAGTATCTCATTAATCTGATCCCCCCCAAACGCCGAAATATCTGATCCTACCCCCAGAAAGATGAGACAAGTTTCACATGGATGTTAATTGCATAGATGTGAAAAGTAGCTGATGATCCCTCTGTCCTATATATTTACCTGATGTTGGGTTGATCAGGACATAAAAGGAGGACATATTGTAATAGAAATCTTTGTAATTTTATAAGATTCTATATTCATGAGAAAAGTAGCTGATGATCCCTCAGTCCTATATTTACCTGATGTTGGGTTGATCAGGACATATTGTAATAGAAATCTTTGTAATTTTATAAGATTCTCTATTCATGTGAAAATTAGCTGATGATCCCTCTGTCCTATATTTACCTGATGTTGGGTTGATCAGGACATACAAGGAGGACATATTGTAGACGAAATCTTTGCAATTCTATAAGATTCTTTGTTAAACATTTTACTCTACTTCTTAAACTTATGCATTTTTAATTCTCTCTCCCCCCCATTATCCAATTTTTATGTTGCATTAAATAATATGTAATTACTATTTGTATTTTGTAACATATTTTTTTATTTGGTCTTTGATTGAAATATTTTTTGTTCGTAAAACTAAACAAAAATAAATAAATAAATAAAAATCTAAGAAAGAGACCTTGCATGGTTTTTTTTAAACAGCCCTTTTGGCTCCTATTCACAGAAAACCTTGTATCTCTTGACTCTATTTGCATGAATAAGTACTGTTTCAGTGGAATGACTTTTAGCAATGATTTTAAAAACGTATTGCTTCACTAGGAACATACATTTATTCATATTACACATATCTATTTATAAAATTAAAAATAAAAAACACGCTTTGAAATCGTCACTGCTTTCTAAGTAGTCAGAAAATAGGTTAAAAATTAATAGCATTTTTACCTCACAAACAGAATGATAAGGTATTAATTTCTCCTGAAATAGTTTTAACAGATATGAGGTTTTCTTTCTATGTTGATGATGTAAAAATTTACAATTTATGTGTTATACTAATTATGATAAATATGTAAATTGATTTAAGTTATAAAAAAATAAATTATCTCATTGCAAATTCTTGTTCTATTTAAGAATTTGAATTCTTAAAATAAATTATATGGGCAGTCGTGTCTAATAGTGTTTTAAAGTTTTTAATTGAAATATATTAATTTATGATCCGTATTGTGAAAGCATCTGTAAGGGAATTGTTAAATTGTTTTGTCAGAATTTAATTTCATAGCTAATTGATTAAGAATATTAACAGTTGACACTATAGCTCTGCTATCCTTGAAGGCACTAGTTTTCCACTTGTCTCTGTTGTGGATTCTACCTCTCCTTCTGCCTTTTTGACTTCTAAACAAGTAAGGCACGCTTCACGTAAGTATGTGAAGTGATAATCACCGGTTTCTGTACGATTAAGTTAAAATATTAAGTGTAATAGTTGCATATTCTTTTTCCACACTTCAAGACCTTTAAATTGATGTATAACATGCCATGGTGTCTAAAATTTTTTTTTTTTTAGTCGCCCGCCATATTGGCTGCCATCTTGTAAATGTTACGTGTAAAAACTCCAAAATTTGTCCAGTTGTCTAAAGTGCCGAGATGTACCTGTTTGCCAAATTTCATGTTTCTAGCTTGAGTAGTTTATGAATTGAAACAAGCCGACGGACAGACAGAGCTGTTATATAAGGTTTCTTTTTTACTTTGTACAGAAACCTAAAACCATGACATCCAATGAAATTGACCAAATAATCTACATTTTTCTGCTTTTTTATAACTCTTTCTTCCTCTCGATTTTTGTTTTGTGGAGTGTTACAATGATTTACTTCTTAAGAAGTTTTCTTGTAGGGCAAACTGTATCTTGGCAATTTCTACCCATTGGACTTGGCTTATACCAGAAATACCCTAAATTACTTCTATATTCTTCCCAAAAAAGATGTTTCACTAATATACATTAAGCAACGAGTGGGAATTTGCAATGTGCTAAATTAAAAATTTATTAAATTAAGAGCTAAATTAAAAATGTTATCGGTAGTACATAATGGTTAAGTTAGTTTAAAAATTATGTAAAACGAACTTATTGCACTGCTAAGCACTTATATCAAGTGCTATACACTGCATGGATTGCTGGAAAATTCAGATTTTAATATTGCATTATTTTGTAAGAGATAATAAGATTGATTGATATTCTTGAAGAATAGCCATTGATTCAGTTTAAATAATTATTATTAGAGTACAGTAAGACCCCAGACTTACGTAATAGGTGGGACCGCAAAGTATACCGTTAGTCAAAAAAAACAAAAAAACTAAGTCGAGGAATGCATTTAGATACACTTAGACTCACTAAATATCAACTTTTTTTTGTTATTTTACAACAAATTAAGTTCACGTTGTCAGGCTTAGCCTGCATCTTCTTATCTAATTTTTACTACGTTTTTATTAACTTTGTTTCTTGTTTGTCCGGTAAAAATCTTGCAATCGAATTTTAACTAATGTCCCGAGTAGCTAGACATTTGAAACTTTCAGAACACAATGACTATGCATTATTTTAATACTTTTGGTCATTTTTCTGCAGAATTTAATTAGTTTTCAGCAAATTTGCTGTTTGGAAAGTTAGTTCGGGAAAAATTCGCAAGTTATTTTATTTGTTTTGACATATCCATATTTACCTACACTATTCATTTTGACGGGTTTCAAATTTATAATAATTCATGACAGAGAATTTAAAAACATAGTATATAAAAAGTTCTTTTTATCTTGTAATTATTATGTATAATCACATGAAAGGGAGGTTTAAAAGTTACAGAATCACACAACAAATAATACAGGGGATCAATTTTTTTGATACCTCATAACAGTGATGTCACAAACCTTCTTTAATGTTATCTAATATGCCCAAGAATTTTCATATTAAGTTATTAAAACTTTTTACAGGTTCTTTATAGTATTAACTTTAGTTCTAGTTAAAGTTTGTTTTTGTTTTTTATTTTATTTTATTTATTTATTTTTTTTTTGTGGGAAAGAGTAAAACAAAAACCTGATATCTCGATCACCTCCTCAACATGATCGGATTTGAACGGATAATATCCGTTGTTCTCCATTCACACATAGTTTTGAACTAGCAGATCGTTTTCAAAACTATGTGTAAACGTATCAATTTATAGTTATATACCCTTTGACAAGCATTTATATTTTTATATCCATAAAGGGGACTGGCATTGCCTACTGGTTAGCACACTTGCAACTATGCAGCCTGAAACCTTGATCTAAAGACCGACAAATCTGGTGAGCTGGAATCCCAGAGAGGTGAGAAATGTTCCGAACTGATGACATTGAGTAGATGAGTAAAGTGGCCTGATCTCCCTTTGTGTATTTACCTAACCATGTGTTGATCAGGTCGTAAAAGAAAAAGCAAAAAAAAAGAAGAAATTATAGGTAAAGAGAACTTCTGTTAGTTACTTTAAATTTTCTTCTTTTTAGTTAACTGCTTTTATAATTTTACAATCAGTAGTTAAAAATAATAATTAACACTTCATAAATACAAATATTCCCTGCCATTCTTCAAGAATATATATGTACATTTTAATTATAAGTGCACAATGATTGCAAATGTTTCAATATTCACTTAATAATTATTGTATAGTCAAGAAAGGAAAGATGTTTGGCTGTGAAAAATAAGAAAGGATGTCTGTTCTTTTGTCCTTCTGTTAGGTAGTCAAAAAAAAATGTCCCAATAAAATAATTATTTTTATTGAAAATATGTCTTAACTGTAATATGTTCACAATCTAAATTCATTTGAGGCTAAATAAATTAGTTGCAAACTTGAGCACATTTTTAATTTTAAATAAGTAGTCCAGTCAAATGGTGCATAAAAAGAGCTCAAAGTGGAAAGTTTTGGTGTAATTGTTGTTAGTGGCTTATTTTATGTTTTTTGGGGTGCTGAACACGAATCTGAAGTTGTCCAACAAAATTTCCCTCGGCAAATATGAGAAATCATCGAAAAACTACAAAAAAAAATGTTTTTTATTGGTTTTCAGCTTATAACTTGCAAAGCAATCTACTCACGCAAAAAGTAGTCTAGTAGTAAAATAAAAAGGAGAAAATAATCTACATTTTATGTCTATAACTTTTATTTGTACGTCGTATGGTTTTCACGCAAATGGGAGTTGAAATATTGGGAAGATGTGGCGGGTGGAGGGAACAGGATGAAGGGTAAACGGTTGGTGGAAAGACTGCGCTGGCAGTTAATTTTATGTTTTTGGGTGTGCTGAACACGAATCTAAAGTTGTCCAACAAAAATTTTACACCCAAATATGAGAAATCATCATAAAACCACTTTTTACTTTTATTTTTTTAGTGGATTTCGCCTTATAACTTACAAAGCAAGCTATTTACGCAAAAAGTGGAAGAGTAGTAAAATAAAGAGGAGAAAATAACCTACAAATTATTTCTTTACCATTTTTTTGTAAGTCGAATGGTTTATATGCAAAAGAGGGGTTGAAATAACCGGGAAATCAGTAATTTTTGAAAAATAGCAACAAAAATAATAGAACCTGTGTCTAAGAGCTCGCATTAGTACTTAAATACATATAAATTGTTCAGAAATTCGCTATATATTATTTTAAGAATAAGGTTTGTTGCTATTTTTCAAAAATTATTGATTTCCCGGTTATTTCAACCCCTCTTTTGCATATAAACCATTCGACTTACAAAAAAATGGTAAAGAAATAATTTGTAGGTTATTTTCTCCTCTTTATTTTACTACTCTTCCACTTTTTGCGTAAATAGCTTGCTTTGTAAGTTATAAGGCGAAATCCACTAAAAAAATAAAAGTAAAAAGTGGTTTTATGATGATTTCTCATATTTGGGTGTAAAATTTTTGTTGGACAACTTTAGATTCGTGTTCAGCACACCCAAAAACATAAAATTAACTGCCAGCGCAGTCTTTCCACCAACCGTTTACCCTTCATCCTGTTCCCTCCACCCGCCACATCTTCCCAATATTTCAACTCCCATTTGCGTGAAAACCATACGACGTACAAATAAAAGTTATAGACATAAAATGTAGATTATTTTCTCCTTTTTATTTTACTACTAGACTACTTTTTGCGTGAGTAGATTGCTTTGCAAGTTATAAGCTGAAAACCAATAAAAAACATTTTTTTTTGTAGTTTTTCGATGATTTCTCATATTTGCCGAGGGAAATTTTGTTGGACAACTTCAGATTCGTGTTCAGCACCCCAAAAAACATAAAATAAGCCACTAACAACAATTACACCAAAACTTTCCACTTCAAACTACCATTTGACTGGACTAAAGCTAAAAGATATATTTACTTGAATTATTAATGTACATTTTTTTTAAACTCTCTATAGGAGAAATTTGGATATGTAGCAATACTTTTGATTTTATTCTATCAGAATTTAACTAACTACTAACTAATCAAATGTTTGTGTACTTAAGTTTCTACTAATGTATTAAGTCTTTAAACACTTTTTTGTATTCAATTTGATGTGTATGTTTTAGTTCTGCTTTTGTAGAGAAAAATATTGTTCTTTCTATTTGGAAAAAAGTTGAGTTTGAAGAAGAGAGTTTTTATAAGAAAATAAGGCTGCAGAAGAAAATATATCTATTATCATAGGTATGTTTATTAATATTGCATTGCTAAGACTGACATGCAAATGCATTTAGATTGGATCTGGTAATAAGCTGTATTTTCTATTACACTGCTGCTAACATGTAACACTCTGAGGGTAGTGACACACTTCGCCACCCGGGTGGCGCTACCCTGTCAGCAATGAGAATAGAATGGAACCTGCCACACGAGGTGGCGCCACCCGCTGGGTGGCACTACCCAGTCGACCGTTCTACGGTCTAGCCGCCACCTACAGGTGGCGCTACCAGGTCAGCCCATTGTTTTCAATTGAGCCGTTCACACGGTGCCACCCAAGCCACACCACTCAGCCCCTACTCCTTTAATCAAATCTAGGGGAAATCAAATCATGGCCCAACTGCATCCCCATATAAGTGTCTTTACTATTCTAAACTATTTTTCAATATTCTAAGCAAATCGTTAAAAGTTCCACGTGGCATTCGGCAAAAATTTAAAAAATGTTACTGTCCTCTTTGATACGGGGGTACACTGTCTGAAACAAACTAGTATTCTTTTTGTCTGAAATTATTGGATGAACCCAAAAACCTCTTTTCTCCTTCTTTCACGAACATAATGATGCAAGTACAGCTATCTCCTCCGGGTCCATAATAGTCCTCCATAGTCCTCGACCAGCCGAAAAGAGTAAAAACTGAGGTGGTGCAAGACAGGTGGTGGAAGCAAGTGGCATCAACCAAGTGGCTATCCGGGCAAAATGTGTCATTAGCCTAGGAGAACACCTGAGGCAGCATTAATTAGTTGATAATTTTTAATGAAAGTATTCTATTTCATTTTTAATTATGAGCAGTAGGTCTATTGAGGATTAAAAAGCTGGAGAGAGTGTTCTGAAGAGGGGTCAAAATATTGCAAAAGTTGGCCTTTTTAATACCTTAATTGATCCATTATTAAAGTATGGAAAAAATAAAGGTATCATTTGTACATAAGTTTATCTTATCTACACATACTATTGGGGAAAATCACAACTTTTTTACCTTGTATAAATTTGTTTAGTGCTACAAAAAGATCTAGCAGATTGACACAAGTTACTTTAATACAACTTGAGAATTTAGAACTAAGAAGAAAAGAAAATTGGACTTAAAAATTATTTCAAATAGTAACAAAAAAAAAACGGTAATTAAAAATGCTGTTGGACAACTTATGTTAGATTAATTTAAAGTTGCATCTAGTGTTATTTAACAGTAAATTCTGCTTGTATTTTCTGAAAAATAAATTCTATTTTCATTAAATTGTTGCAACCAGAAACCATAGAACTCTACCCTCAATTGTTGAATATTTCCACTACAAGAATATATTTACTGATTATAACAGACCTACATTTTTTTATATGTTGAATGTACTGAAGGATCAAGAAATTATTTAATTCTGACAGCTTAGGTGGAACAACCTAAGTGAGGGACCCAGGTTTAGGCCATAGACCCTATGCCCAGTTACAGGCTATTGGCCTAAAGCTCCTGGCAACAGACCACTTGCCCAACGGCCTACCTCACCACTCAGATTTTACGGGATTGGTCATTCTAATTGCATATTGTATGCAAATAAAGCCAGTAGGGGATTATCCTTCCTCCACCAATGACATTTCTGTTTGCCTAGTTGGCCTGACCTTTTAGAAGTCAAAATCTTGAGCCCTCATTAGCTCCCCACCCCAGTTTTCTATTTTCTCACGCTGTCAAAAATTAATTATTTTTTTGGTCCTAGTGTAGGTGGTTACAAGTTCTAAATCCAAATAAGCTCTCAGATGTTACTGTTATATTAATGTATTAATATTTCTGAATTTTATTAAATCCTATATTATGTTATTTAAAATAAATTTCTGAAGTTTATTTAAATTGTATATTATAGTTGTAAAGTATTCAGTAATTTCTATACTTTTTTTTATTGATTTTTTTTCCAGCACAAGTATCTGTATGTGTTAACGTGACATCTTCAAAAATGTTCAGATGTGTTCATGATTCTTCTTCTTATATCTGTCTTAAAATATTAATGTCAGTATTCTCATGTTTTCTTATTCTAACTACTCCAATGTGTACTTTTTATAAAAAAATAAATAAGTAAAAAAAAACGTATACATTAAAGAGTAATATTTCAATTTATTTAAAGAGAAAAAGAAAAAATCAGTGGGAAATTTATTTAAATGAGTATGTTTTAACTATATTTAAAACTAACTTAAATATATTATGAAAAAGTTAGTAACCAATGGAAAAATCAAAATAAATAATTATTATATTTACCTGTGGTACTTATTTAGTTTTTTTTTTTTAATTAAATTTACTTCGGATAATTATAGTTTGTTTTAATGAATTATCACTTAGGCCACTCCCTGACTTGTCGGTATGCAGTATTTTCTGCTTTACTGATAGCTTACTGATACCACCTTCATCGCCCCACTTGTCGGAATACTTTTGGTGGAATCTTGCAGTAACGGTGGAGTAGTGACGTGATTATGTCGTCGTCAGAAGAGAATAGTACTTTACCGCTTCTGTTTTTACTGCTTGTTAGAACCGACTCTCTGTATACCAATCACCTTACCGCCCCGCTCCCACGTATACTACCCTAGTCAGGGAGGACTCATTAAGATACAGGCGCTCGGTAAAGAATCTGTACCGAATAGGTACCGAGCGTATGAGCTTACCGATACCATACCGACAAGTCAGGGAGCGGCCTTAAGGCAGTTTATTCTCAAACTCAGTTTAAAATAATATTAAACCAGGGCGTACATTGTCACTCACCACAGTTTGTTTAACTGCAGTAATACACAATACACAAACTACAGTAATATTAATGCAGAGCAGGGCACAACACTTCTACACCACACGTGGCCTACCCAAGTACCAAGTACCTAGTGGATCTTACGTCTCAATTAGCGAGTTCTTTTATATATCTGAGGTTAAAAAGAACTATGCTACCCTGCTATGACACTCATTTGCACCCAGCCTAATATAGGTTTATACAATGTCTCTTTCTCCTACATATCTTTATTTTTTTTAACTTACAACTAAATTCGATTCCCTTAAACTTTTTCCTTGAACTTAAAGGATTTGATTCCCTGGTAGAATCGAAAGGAACCAATTCTCAGGAAGAATCAAAAGAAAACGACTCCAATCCGATATCTGATTACAACACGTTTTATATTTATTCACCATTTACCTCATGTTTTTAAGGTTATCGAAAATAAATATTCTATCACATGGGATTTTGTTTTAACTAGGGATAGATTTTAGTACAAGGGAAGGGAATCAAGTGAGAATTGAATCTGGTTCGGAATCGATTCCCTAACACTACCGGGTCACTGATGTAATTATTAGTGTATAACATATCTTACGTCTCTAGGATTCGAACTCACTAGATTTGTTGGTGGTTAGAAATATGTTTCAAGCGAGTTGCAAGAACGCATACCACTCAGCTGCTCCGGTCTCCAATACCTCTACTAAATCAGGATTTAGTTTTTAATTTAGACTGTTTATTTCCATTGGAGCTTTTCATTTTCATTTAACCCATTGTCATTGCTTTGCTCAAAATATTATCTATCTTATCTATTACAGGACGTGCAATCTTTTAATCGGATTGGTTGTCTCCCATGGATTATCTCATCCTTTCCCATCCTTCCCCATTGTAGTTTATTAGTTCCTTTTCTACAATTCCTTTACACAGCTGATATCCCTCTTTGTCCAAATCCCAAAATTAAAATTGAAAGAAAAAGTTTCATTTTCAATGTTTGACACAAACAAATAATTTTTTTAATTAAATTTATTTTTAACTTATCATTATAAAACATATATTTTAAATAGTACTTGGTTGGCTAATTAAAATTTAATTAACTCAGGTACAAAACACATATATTCAAAATAATAACAAAAATATATATCTTGTTCATTCTAATTATAAAAATTAATCTTAATTATTATTATTTAATTTTACATTAATTTGTTTTTTTTTTCGTTTATACAGGACATTACAATGACTTTAAGGATAAATTATTTTAGTTTTATATCAATAATAAATTATAAACATATTTTTCTTGCATCAAATTCCTATATTTTTTTTTTTTTCTTTAATAACTGATCCCCCCCCCCCCCCCCACCCCCCCCCTCTTTTTTTTTTTTTTTTTTTTTTTAAAAAAAACCCCCCCCCCCCCCATCCTCAACATTTTTTTTATTTACAATATTTGTAATTCATTATATTAAGTTTGGAATAAAAAATATTTTTCGTTTAATTAAGTGTGGACATCACATGAAAAAAAGCGAAGTTAATGCAATAATTAAAATATGAAATCAATTTCTCTTGGTTAATTAGTGTGAAATCTGGTTGATGAGAGATTCTTCATGTTTTGTACGAGATTCCATACACTGAAATGTAACTGTTAATTCGCTGGACCCTTAGTCTTCGTGCAAAGTCCAACAACTTCAACTGAAAATCAAGGTAATTACAATATTAAAATGAACATTTAATATCAGGCATGGTATTTTAGTTGTAATCCTTATTCCAGTCTTCTAATAAGCTAAAGCTTGGTACATAAACTCTGTACCAATATAAAAACATTCTGTCAAATTAATTAATTAATACCAATATTAAAACATTCTANATTTTTTATATGTTGAATGTACTGAAGGATCAAGAAATTATTTAATTCTGACAGCTTAGGTGGAACAACCTAAGTGAGGGACCCAGGTTTAGGCCATAGACCCTATGCCCAGTTACAGGCTATTGGCCTAAAGCTCCTGGCAACAGACCACTTGCCCAACGGCCTACCTCACCACTCAGATTTTACGGGATTGGTCATTCTAATTGCATATTGTATGCAAATAAAGCCAGTAGGGGATTATCCTTCCTCCACCAATGACATTTCTGTTTGCCTAGTTGGCCTGACCTTTTAGAAGTCAAAATCTTGAGCCCTCATTAGCTCCCCACCCCAGTTTTCTATTTTCTCACGCTGTCAAAAATTAATTATTTTTTTGGTCCTAGTGTAGGTGGTTACAAGTTCTAAATCCAAATAAGCTCTCAGATGTTACTGTTATATTAATGTATTAATATTTCTGAATTTTATTAAATCCTATATTATGTCATTTAAAATAAATTTCTGAAGTTTATTTAAATTGTATATTATAGTTGTAAAGTATTCAGTAATTTCTATATTTTTTTTTATTGATTTTTTTTCCAGCACAAGTATCTGTATGTGTTAACGTGACATCTTCAAAAATGTTCAGATGTGTTCATGATTCTTCTTCTTATATCTGTCTTAAAATATTAATGTCAGTATTCTCATGTTTTCTTATTCTAACTACTCCAATGTGTACTTTTTATAAAAAAATAAATAAGTAAAAAAAAACGTATACATTAAAGAGTAATATTTCAATTTATTTAAAGAGAAAAAGAAAAAATCAGTGGGAAATTTATTTAAATGAGTATGTTTTAACTATATTTAAAACTAACTTAAATATATTATGAAAAAGTTAGTAACCAATGGAAAAATCAAAATAAATAATTATTATATTTACCTGTGGTACTTATTTAGTTTTTTTTTTTTAATTAAATTTACTTCGGATAATTATAGTTTGTTTTAATGAATTATCACTTAGGCCACTCCCTGACTTGTCGGTATGCAGTATTTTCTGCTTTACTGATACCACCTTCATGGGTATCACCTTCAATCTGTACCGAATAGGTACCGAGCGTATGAGCTTACCGATACCATACCGACAAGTCAGGGAGCGGCCTTAAGGCAGTTTATTCTCAAACTCAGTTTAAAATAATATTAAACCAGGGCGTACATTGTCACTCACCACAGTTTGTTTAACTGCAGTAATACACAATACACAAACTACAGTAATATTAATGCAGAGCAGGGCACAACACTTCTACACCACACGTGGCCTACCCAAGTACCTAGTGGATCTTACGTCTCAATTAGCGAGTTCTTTTATATTTCTGAGGTTAAAAAGAACTATGCTACCCTGCTATGACACTCATTTGCACCCAGCCTAATATAGGTTTATACAATGTCTCTTTCTCCTACATATCTTTATTTTTTTTAACTTACAACTAAATTCGATTCCCTTAAACTTTTTCCTTGAACTTAAAGGATTTGATTCCCTGGTAGAATCGAAAGGAACCAATTCTCAGGAAGAATCAAAAGAAAACGACTCCAATCCGATATCTGATTACAACACGTTTTATATTTATTCACCATTTACCTCATGTTTTTAAGGTTATCGAAAATAAATATTCTATCACATGGGATTTTGTTTTAACTAGGGATAGATTTTAGTACAAGGGAAGGGAATCAAGTGAGAATTGAATCTGGTTCGGAATCGATTCCCTATCACTACCGGGTCACTGATGTAATTATTAGTGTATAACATATCTTACGTCTCTAGGATTCGAACTCACTAGATTTGTTGGTGGTTAGAAATATGTTTCAAGCGAGTTGCAAGAACGCATACCACTCAGCTGCTCCGGTCTCCAATACCTCTACTAAATCAGGATTTAGTTTTTAATTTAGACTGTTTATTTCCATTGGAGCTTTTCATTTTCATTTAACCCATTGTCATTGCTTTGCTCAAAATATTATCTATCTTATCTATTACAGGACGTGCAATCTTTTAATCGGATTGGTTGTCTCCCATGGATTATCTCATCCTTTCCCATCCTTCCCCATTGTAGTTTATTAGTTCCTTTTCTACAATTCCTTTACACAGCTGATATCCCTCTTTGTCCAAATCCCAAAATTAAAATTGAAAGAAAAAGTTTCATTTTCAATGTTTGACACAAACAAATAATTTTTTTAATTAAATTTATTTTTAACTTATCATTATAAAACATATATTTTAAATAGTACTTGGTTGGCTAATTAAAATTTAATTAACTCAGGTACAAAACACATATATTCAAAATAATAACAAAAATATATATCTTGTTCATTCTAATTATAAAAATTAATCTTAATTATTATTATTTAATTTTACATTAATTTGTTTTTTTTTTCGTTTATACAGGACATTACAATGACTTTAAGGATAAATTATTTTAGTTATTATTTTGAAT
>KZ651161.1:280322-297570 GCA_001010745.2 Gerris buenoi | reverse complement strand
CCCCCCCCCCCCCAGAAATTGCCTCACTAGGCAATTGTCCAGTCTTCCATTGGTAAATCGGGGTCTGAGCCCGGTACAGAAAAGCAATCACACGGAGAAAAAAAAGTCAGGCAGCAATTACACTTTAGTTGCTGTTACTGTAAAATATAGTAACTGCAACAATAAAAATTGTAGGTTAAGCACATTTTAATCGAGGATTCAACTATAATTTATAGTCACTTCAACTACACGATTTATAGTTATAGCAACAAAAGACATTAACTAAAATCACATTGTTACCGTTACGAACCTTTCGTGGTCCCTCCCGAAACTACATTTTCGGGTTGCGGCAACCCGAAAATCAACTATTTTTTTTCTCCGTGCAGCAAACTGACAGAGTAAACTGCACCGACAGACTGGCATTTTTAGATATAAATGAAGATTATGTAGTAGTTCACACGAGGAAGTGGAAACAATGGAAGATCATTAATTTATTGCGATTTAATTTTCTTTTCCAATACTATATAGCTTTAATTATATCCAAAGAACTAACTTATTTTATTATTGTTCTTAAGAAGGTTTCGTTTGGTTATTGATTGGTTTTCCTATACCATTATCTTGTATACTTATAAATCGAATTAATCTAACTTTGAAATTTGATATTGTTGATTCCGCATTGCATCAAGTGCATTGTGGTTTTAACTCTCACTGAATCATACCTTAGGTCTAATTATAGAATTAATAATGGAATTAGCATAATACATTCCGCGTATCACTTTGCGAAATTATAAAAGTTTATCATAACAGTCAGTTTTTTATATGGTTGTTAAAAGGATTTTATTTTTATAAAATTTCGGCTCAATCAGTCACACAGAAATCATGACTAACTGACATTTTTAGGTTTATTTATTATGTTTCAAAAAATATCGCCAAGAATTAGAATTTTTGCCTGGGAATTTAAAAAACAAGCTGACTACATTTCTGGAGTAATGTGCCTTAATTTTGATTATAATTTAGTGTTAAAAATCTGAATGTTTTCTCTTATTCTAGTGGAAAGAGAGATCAATGGAGACTAAATCTGGGAGTCTTGGGTTCAATTATTGTTGGTGGCATACTTTTCAATCTTTATATCACTATCCTTTCTTCTTTATCTAAGTTAAAATTAATAATTTGTTCTCAGGCATAGCCTGTTAATTAGGCTTTCATGAGACGCCTTTATATAATAATAATAATAATAATAATAATAATAATAATTCTACCACTGTTACAATTAACATTGTCTAGTTTAGTCAAACTTAGAACTAAAAAAAACAACAACTAACAATTAAAATAACAATTAAAGTTAAAATATAACATAACAATTTAGATTGGTAAATAAGATTAAAACAACAATTTAGATTGATGAGTAAAATTAAAATTAAAAATTTATCATTAAGATATTCATCAATTGAATAGAAGGCAATTTCATTAAATATTTTTTTAATAGTTTTGCTGAAGCAGTTCGGTAAGAGTTGATATGTCATGTGGAAGTTTATTGAAGCATTTTCTTGTCATGTAGAGTGGTGAGTTGTTGGTGAGAGTCAGTCGATGGGCAGGATAATCTAGTCTATTGCGATGTCTGGTGTTATAGTTGTGCTGTTTGTCTTGGAGGCTATTGAGGTTTTGTTTTGCGTAAATAAGTAGATTGTAGATGTATAGTGAAGGTAGAGTTAGTATTCCAAGCTCAGTAAAACTTTCTTACTTCTTACTTCTTTCTTAACTTTTGGATGGATTTACACGTTTTGATGTCCCCTGAATAAAAAAAATGGTTTTTAAAAAATGTCTTTCTGTCGTCTGTCTGTGCAGACGCCTCGAGCCTAAACTACGGGACGAAATTCTGCATACATTTTCAGAAAAATCATACCCCTAGGCAAAATCGAGAAAATATTTTTAGCTCAAAATTTGGGGGCACTACCCCCATAAACTCTGAAAAAAACGAGAAAAAATTATTTTTCGAAAACGATTCCGACGATTTTGATTAAACAATTCTAAAATGTTGTCAATTTAAGTACGAATCTAACGATATATGCCCCCGGGACAAGTCTAGTTCCAGAGAAAATTGCTTAAAATGTGGACGGAGAGACTCCGGGTTCGATTCCCCGCGCGGGAGAAGTTATTTTATGATACATTTTGATGAAATTTTCATTAATAATTAAATGTACATACGAAAAATAAAAAAATGAAAAAAAAACTAGGCTTAGTAATTATGAACTCGTATATAAAAAAAGTTTGTCTGAGTCGTCTCGGACCGATTTTTTTATTCTTGACCCTATCGTGAAAGTTTTACATGCACTTCTAGATATAATGATCCTCTGATTATTTACCTATAAGATAGACGTTTTCACGGTCTGTAGAGGGAAAGAAATGCCGACTGTGCTTAAATTAAGTAAGGGTTTAGCGGGAATAGATTTTTTTTTTAGGTACACGCCTTCTTTTAAAAAGATCAATCAGATAAAATGCTTAGAAAGCCAAGCTAATCATTTATTTTAATCATTTATATTTTTTTAACCATCAGATAGTTAATAAATCACCTTTAGAGGGTGACATCATGGGTGGGCTTGGATTCTTTATACAACTCGATAACATTATCAACTAATTTACTTTAAGTCAAATTGGTAATTTATTACATCCCGCAATTTTCCGTCAAAGCTACTGATAATCTGATAATAATCCGTTATACTTAAAGACGTACTGTCTCAAAAAATTAACTTCTTCGACCAGTGCTCGTGAAAAATATTCAAAACCTAGATGGATTTTTGTTTTCTTATTAGTAAAACATTAACTATTTTACCAGAACAATTTCTATCCTTATCTCAAATAATATCCTTGAGCTAATTTATTGTTTCAGATTGGCAAAGCTGGTTGATAATAAATTAAGTTCGTTACTTAATTAATTCCCTCCTTGTTAAGAACAAAAGTCTTGTATTGGCTGTTAGCCATCTAGTTAATTTACATGGAAATGTAAAATTATTCAAGGTTTTTATTTTAGATCAGCGTCTTCCAAGTTTAAAGGTCAGTTAAGGTCGATGTCTGATTAATCAGTATATTAATTAAAAATGTTAGTTCAATTTTTTCTGTCCTTATTTATCACTGAAATTTATGCTCTTTCTTTTTATTCTACTTTCGCCTTAATAGCAAAGTTTCTTGCATCTTAGACTTAGACAAACACAATAATGTTCTGTCTACAAAATAAGTATTCTATTTCCAATTCCATTATTTAAATATCAAGCGGAACAATAAAAATACAAACAAATTGTCTCTTTTTGAGTTAACACTCCTTACTTTATTAAAATTTAAATATTTCCTTCAAATCTTCAAATACATCAGTTAAGTAGATGATAAGGGATTGAGTTGTGTTTCCCTTGAATTGAGAAATATTTTCTCAAGAGATGCCGCAGCTTTCTAAAGTGTTCAATTAAAATCTAACAAAGTAGAGTTTGCTGAATTAGTTAACTTCAGCTGAGTTAACTACAGTCTGTCTACAATGTGAACTGAGTCAGCAGTCAGCTGGTGTTATTTGCTGCTTACTCAAAAAAAACAGAGCAGGTAAAAGACCTAGAAATTTATATCAAAGATCACACCTTTACGTACTTACTCGCTACACGTACGCACGTACTTACTATACAAATACTCTTCGGATAATTACAGAGTTCTCTACATAACCAAATTAATAATGAAATCGAATAAACCCTCTAAGATTTTCCTTGCTTTATCTTCCCAACATTTAATTTCCCTATTTTAATTATTATAGGCATGAGGATATCTCCCTTGTTTGGAGTGTTGACTCCCAATACTTAAGTGCTAAGGTAAAATAAGACATTAATTTTCTCTAAGCTTTAAAGTATAATGGATTATCAGTTGAGAGTAAACTGCACCGACAGACTGGCATTTTTAGATATAAATGAAGATTATGTAGTAGTTCACACGAGGAAGTGGAAAAANAATAGCAAAGTTTCTTGCATCTTAGACTTAGACAAACACAATAATGTTCTGTCTACAAAATAAGTATTCTATTTCCAATTCCATTATTTAAATATCAAGCGGAACAATAAAAATACAAACAAATTGTCTCTTTTTGAGTTAACACTCCTTACTTTATTAAAATTTAAATATTTCCTTCAAATCTTCAAATACATCAGTTAAGTAGATGATAAGGGATTGAGTTGTGTTTCCCTTGAATTGAGAAATATTTTCTCAAGAGATGCCGCAGCTTTCTAAAGTGTTCAATTAAAATCTAACAAAGTAGAGTTTGCTGAATTAGTTAACTTCAGCTGAGTTAACTACAGTCTGTCTACAATGTGAACTGAGTCAGCAGTCAGCTGGTGTTATTTGCTGCTTACTCAAAAAAAACAGAGCAGGTAAAAGACCTAGAAATTTATATCAAAGATCACACCTTTACGTACTTACTCGCTACACGTACGCACGTACTTACTATACAAATACTCTTCGGATAATTACAGAGTTCTCTACATAACCAAATTAATAATGAAATCGAATAAACCCTCTAAGATTTTCCTTGCTTTATCTTCCCAACATTTAATTTCCCTATTTTAATTATTATAGGCATGAGGATATCTCCCTTGTTTGGAGTGTTGACTCCCAATACTTAAGTGCTAAGGTAAAATAAGACATTAATTTTCTCTAAGCTTTAAAGTATAATGGATTATCAGTTGAGGATTTTTGCCTAGTCTAAAACAGGCTTAATGTTTGACTGTTAATTTCAACAATGGAGAAGAATTATTTGTCTCTTTTATTGTTGTTATACCACCGATCATGGTCTGAATTTTATATTCCTTCTTTTAATCGAAAATGTAATATCTTATTTAATAATGTTTTTCTTACCCTAAGTGGATTATTATGTTTAAATATACATTATTAATTTTTTTACCCAGATAGTTGTAAATTCGTCCTTTATTTATCCATAATTATAACAAAAACCATTCTGTGTGTAGATTCAATTTTCTGTCATTTATTATTGTTTCAAATTATTAATTAATAATGGAACTTTGTTTAATGACCCTTTCTGTCGACTTAAACAAAAATTAATCGCCATTTAAACAATTACGATATAAAAATAATACACCTTGCCAAATATATGCGTTGAACATAATAATACGTGTATATAAGTTTTTTTTATCAGAAAGTTGTGGTTCATCGAACTCTAAATTACATTTATTTTTTATAATTTGATATCTATCTAATCGATTCAGTATTAAAAGAAAATTGTGTAACTGTCCATACTGATACAAAATAAGTTACATTGTTAAGTCAGTAAATTATTATTGTTGTTTCGTATAATAGGTAGTAATTTTAAATTTAAATGGACTAGTTCCTTTTCGTAAATACGAAAATTCCTTTCTACGCAGTGACTCGGTGGTTGCAGAAGTCATAAGATAAGCCTGTATCTGTGGTCTTTTTATAGGTTTTTTTCGTTGTTTAACCGTCTCGCCTTAATGTAAATTAAAGAAATTATAAAGTTTGTTAAAAAAACTGACTCTCACCAATTGTCGTAATTAGATTTGTCATGTCAATCTACAATATCGATTATCTTGTAAATATAGTAAATAGCTAAATACTTCTAGCAATGTCTAAAATGTGACTTTTTTAAGAACATGTTCTTGGTCACATCGTACAACTTACAAGAAGTTAGGAAGCCATTAAGAGAAACCTTCCTACATCTTCGTGTAAGTTTTTTTTTTTTTTGTCTAAAGTTTCATTATTTTTGTTAGTTAAAATCCTGATTTTTACGACTTTCCCAGGATTTGAGTTCTGTCCAGCCTTAGCACAAACATTATTTATTTATTTCTATTTCTATATTATTCTATTTTTTATAGACTTATTTCTACAACTCAGAATGACATTTATACTTTACGACCTTAGAACACTTATGACCAAAAAACACATTTCTTTTTCGGTCGTATTGTCAGAAAGTCAGACTAAACAACCTACAGTAGTTAAGGTTTGTTCAAAAATATCAAATAATGGGTTTATTTTAATATAACAAGGGTTTTGTCTAATAAAAGAGCTGCGCGTCTTTATGCAAAAATGTTCTTCCTTTTAAAAATATTGACCATATAAAATATAAATATTAAATACAAACATTTATCTAAAAGTAAAATGGGTTCGAAGAAAAAAAATAACAAATAAATAGAAAGACTTATTATTATCATAAGTTTAGATCCTTGAAGTGTAGGAAGAAGAAGAAAACTATAATAGTGTTGTTTCATGTTAGGTGGCAACGTTTCGGCTAAACTAGCCATTCTCGAGCCTAGAAATTATATTCATTTATTTAAACATGACATACATACAGATAATTCATTAATTGATGAAATTATGGAAAAAAAACTAGTAATTACCTATATCCTATCTATTTAAAACTTGTGTCTCAATTTTAAATTTTGTGATATAACAGTTGTATTTATAAAACTGGGTATCTAGAAAGACTAATTTTACTTAAGGTAGGGCAAGTTTAATCTTACAAATGATTTCACCTCTATTGCAAGGACGCAGAAATGCTAAAAAATGTTTTGTCTGTTTCTGTTTTGTTTTCTACGGTTCCTACATTTAGAGACAGACCGACAAGGCATATAATACAATATTAAATATTCAATATTCAATCGCTACACGACTCATTACTCTAACCTTGAATCTTGCTTGCCATGTATGAAATACATTTTTCTTTTTTAACAAATAGAAATATAATTTACTATTAATAATATAAACCAATAAAGAATATAGATTATTTCAGCTTAATTTTTATATACTTTTATATTATGGGGATATTGTATATTGTAATATGTAGTTGCATAATTTTTTTGACATATTTGAAAATTTGAACTTATTATGTTTTTCAATCCAACTTGGGAAAGGATCTTCTATGAACATTTTTCAGTGACAGGCAGTGGCGGCGATAAAGGGCCCACAGGGCCCGCGGCGCGGGGGGGCCGGAGATTTTGGGGCCCCTGGAGGCACCTGGAAGGGAAATAAAGGAATCGAGAAAAAAATGAGAGTTTTGGGGGCTAGCGCCTTCAAATTTAGAGCCTAAATTCATTTTTCCAATTCTCCTCGGGATATGATTTTTCTGAACCTGATTTGGACTAAGGGAACCTCAAAACGTGTAAATCAATCAAAATTGCGCAAAATTTAATTTTTGTGTCATCACAACACTAACTCAAGTAAACGATTTGGTATTATTTTTATCGTTATTAGTTCGTTTGATTGCGTTTAATTTTAAGTTTTATTGTAAGGATAATTTATGAAACAAGCCTTTATATGGGGTATGTGAGATGCGAGAGTGAGTGTGTTTTAGTCCATTTTAATTTTTATTGATATTTGTTGATTTAATTTATGATGAGTTTATGTTATCAATTTCTCTAGTCAATATAAACGTACTTCTCTTTGAAGGCCTCTATACATGTTTGCGCAAACATGATGTTCGACGAGTATGGCCTAAGTTTGCCCGACATCAGGTTTGCGAAAACATCATTTTTGCGTAAAATGTTTGATTGTGCATGGGGGGCCTTAAGTCATTTCTACGGCAGCCGTAAATATCTATCTATTACCTATTTTAGCCGTCTTATTAATTCCTCATATTTTACACGAATTCCTCCTCAATTCTTTCTACCCTGTTGTTTACTATTATATGAATTACTTATATTAATTGTATATTTATACTAGGCATCGCATGGCTCTATTAATGAAGCGAGCGAATTGAAATAAAAACTGAATATTAAGAAATCTTTTATATAATCGAGTAGTGTCCCGACGGGCGACGACTCACCTCTAAATGATTTATAACGTTAAAAATTGATTAGCCATAAGCTGGGATTGAACCAGTGACCTCCTGTGCGTCAGGCGAAAACGCTACCTCTAGGTCATGCCATTGTTATGAAAAACACTATTCATTAAACTTATTATTCTGCCCGTTGCCACGGGCATAACGGCTAGTTTATTAATAATGATGATGATGAATGTCATAGTTGAAGATGAGTAGAAAGAAAAGAGGGTGGTTTGGGGGTACACTTGGTACAAAGCTCACCTTTCTAGATAAACCTATATAACCACACACCTATAAGAATCTTAGCCATCCGCAGTAACGTTTAAACTATTATTATTAAAGTATCACTTAACTACACAAAATCTTCTGCTTGAATCAGGTTAAAATTTTGCATTTATGTTTTAATATTACATTAGATTATGTTTTATGTTTAAATATTACATTAGATGATTTAAGTGAAGTTTTATTAACATTTATACGTTAGACTTTAAGATATTGGTAAACACGTTTGTTTCTCTATTTTATACCATTTGGTCGACTTTAATAGTATGTATTAGCGATCTTTAATACTTCATAGCGTTGTCGCTGTTGGTCTTACTAAAAAATCATCATAAAAATCATCGAATAAATGACGTTAGAATTTTTTCCTGTCTTAAAATTCCAATTTAAAATCTTCGTGGGATCGCTTGGGCGGATAATGTTGTATAACTAACTCGTCCTGGGCATTGGTAAAATGAACATGTGTACCAAATGTCACAAAAAAGTTCAACATTTACTTAAGTAATCGTTTCGTGTTTGCGACACACACACAGACAGGGTGCATCGTTTGTTAATTGTAAGAAGCTCGCTTGATTGTTATCTGATTTTAAGATTTAATATGATACGTGCTCACTACCACTTAAGCACAACTATATATTCCTATTTAAACTAAAATTCATGAAGGTAACATGAAACTTGCGGTTCATGAATTATATTTAGCTATAAGTTATTTAATTTTATGTTTTTTATTTTTTTATTTGAGACTGTAGATGGCTTCAACTTAACAAAATAAAGTTAAATAAAAATAAAATTAAGACTTTATAAACTCTTACTAATTTTATACTTAATACTTGCTTGAATAAACTAAATTATTTTATTATATTTTTAGTATATTTAGACGTTTAATTAACTTCTCGTTCTAAAGGTTTGGTGGTAAAGAAGACTTATAGTGTACGTTTGTTTAACGTCGAAGTTTTAAATTTCTTACATGCGATTCTGATGTTATAGTTTTAAAAAAAATGTTGGGTATTACTCATACTGTAAATTTTCAGGTACATCAGGTACACTATATATCATTTTGGATAATTGTGAGTCAAATATAATTATTATTTAAACATGTTATAAAAAAATATCCTTTAACTAGCTACATCACAAACGCCATAAAAAAGCTTAAAATATTATTGTACTTACAAGCACAATATACGCCGAGTTCAACCTATACTGATAACAGCCTCATCGTGAGACTCTGAGTGTCAAGCAGTGTCACGGCGTTAAATGTCGCGACATTAGTGTCATCGTGTGAACGAGGCTTAACGCACAGATGGAGTTTGCATATTTCCTTAAATCAGTTGGTTTAATACAATTAAAATTTATTAAACTATACATATTTAAAATGTATTCATAAATATCTCGGTAACTAGATTTTCCCAGGATACTGACTTTATGTTTAAATTTGTATTAAAATAGAGTACAAACTATAATTTTTTAATCAAAATCGTAGAACCCGTTTTTGAGAAGTACTTATTTTTAGTGTTTTTTTTTTTTGGGAAGAAGCGCCTCAAAATTAAAGCTAATATTTATTTCTCAATTTCACCTGCGGAGGTATAATTTTTTCTGAATGTGTATATAAAATTTCATCGAAATCGGTTCCGTAGTTTAGGCTTTCGTCTTAGTAGACGACAGACATGTTTTAGAGGGCCTTGAGTACCAATTTATTTGTACCATAGGATAAAATAATAATTAGTCATAGACTATTAATTATAATTTACGATAATGTATTACTCGATGTTTTTAGAAGTAATTAATGAACTTTATTCCTCGTGTTGAGTGAATAGTTATAATTATTATGTAACATATATTGCGCACTATTCATTAGTATCGACATCATGAATATGTTAATAAGATCTAGTGAAATGATTTAAAAATGTCACCTTGATGAGATTTGTTGGAATGAACTCTATCTCACCTTGACACTAAAATTTACTCTCGATAGAGGGAACCACTGACTTTTGTTTACTCTTCTGTATCTACGTTGTTGAATAAGTGACAAAATTATCACTTATGTCTTCATTTAGCGGGGACACACTCTCTCTTATCTAGATATATTTTTTTTTTTGTTTTTTATTACTCTTCTTAGTGTGATAACACTATATATCTTTTATTCCGTACAACAATATTTAATTTAAGTTCAATTTATTTGTTGGTAATAAATTCTATCCCGAGACAGAGTACAGAAGGTGAAGAAGAAAAATTTGTTTATTTGTAGGGTTCCGAGAAAAAAGTAATTCCTTGTACACATTCCCGATTGTTTTAAAATCACTAAATATATTCTTGATTATTTGTACAGGATATTAATTTTTTTGAAAATTTGAACTAGAAACAAAATGAAAAAGTAACCTTTCGTTATTGTTGACAGCATTGAAAAATATTTTTTTTAGAAATGTGGTTCAGAATTTAAGAAAATTTTAGTTTTTTCTGTAAATACAAAACTTACAAACCAGATATTAAGGTAACATAAGAATATATAACGAAATTATCATTTAATTGTACGATTAATAATTGTGTAAAATGTATACCTCATTATAAATGTAATGCAACCCTCTTCTACGTAAATTTCGACTCAAATTAGAATTTATAAATTTTCTACGAGCATTTTGATCGTGCTAAATTGCCAATATTAACCAATTCGCAATGCCATGTGTCGTTTTTTTTTAGCTCATCTAAGCTATTATTATATTTGATTATTATTGAAATTCAGTGTAAGCTATTTGTTGGAGTTAGCTTATGTTTTTTTGTTTTAGCGAATTTTCAAAGAAAATTACGCTATTGCAATGACTTTAAAAATTTTCTAATGCGATATGTGACATTTTTTTTTATGGAAATCCGTTTCAGACCATTCTGAAGCGATGCCTAAAATTTAACACTTTCTTTATGTTTGTATATATATATGTATATGCATGTCACTCCAGACGATATCTCCCCTTAGAATGCACTTAAAATTTTCAAACAAATTTAAAATGTCAATAATATCAAAAGAAAGTATGAGTTCGTTGGACAGAATTTTTGGAGTTCATTTAGGGTCAAATTTTTACAATTTAGGGTCAAATTTTTACAATTTAGGATCAAAAATAGCATAAAATTGTGTTTTTTCCATTTTACCCCCCTTTTATATGAAAATATGATAAAAGTGTACATAACAACAATTACTGTACTCTTAAAGAGCTTTCCAACGATGTCCATCTTTAAGGGTAAATACTATTTGACTTTTGTACCCTGTACCCGTGTGAACCCAAACATTTTTTTTTTTTCACCCATCCAAATTCTAAACCAACATTTTTTTCTCATTAGGCAATAATATGCAGACTTCTTTGAAAATTCGCTCATTAAGTCATGATGCGACTGGACTTAAGAATTAATTAATAAAGACTTGCTTTAGAATTAATAAAATAAACCAAAATTTAATAACTAATTTTATTTCTAAATAAATTTAAACGATTCTAAATAATTTTATTTCTTTTAAGGTAACAATTAATTTTAGTTACTATGTTATCTTATTAATATAACATAGTTAAATTAAAGAATGAATTTTAACAGTCATTAGTCTGCCGCCCGTAGATAAAATATTATAAGCAACAAGGCAGCAATGGAAACATTTCTGATTCGTTTATTGTTTGTCAATTAGGTAAATTACCTCTGCCTTCTGCCTCGGCAGTAAAAATTTATGGCCCGTCCTCACCTCCGGCTCGGAGGCTAACTTAATCACTCGTCAGTAATATTCCATTTTGCTGCCTAGTTACAAAAATAAGCATTCTTGATAATCCAAAATTTAAAAAAAATACTCTTTTCAGTACTTTATCGATGTCCCTGTCCCACTCTCACTGATCGAAAACTTAAATAGTAACTCCTGCAAAAAATAGCAGGTAAAAAACGTGCTGTTATTTTAAAAAATGCCTTCTACAAACTCTTATAGCAATTCAGTGTATTATTTGCAAGGTATTTTTTATCTAAGACGTATTTTTTTTAGATGTGTAGTAAAGCCTTATCTAAGTAAACATTTATCAATCAATAAAATTCGGTTGTATTCGTTATCTTTGATACACAGACTATAGAAGTACTTCTTTGTAAACATCTTTTCCGACACCACCATCCTTCGATTTTAGTTGGGTACAAATGCAAATACACAAATAACAAGACCAAAACTAGCTGGAATGAATGTCGCAACTTCGCATTTCATAAATTATATTTTTGCAATCCTTTGTTTGAGACCTATTGTAGAATTTCAAGTGCAATAAGCATTTTATTTAAATTCACAAAAAAGTAATGTTCTTTATGTTATGAAGTAGAATTTAAAAGAAGAGTTTTAAAAAAATGTTACTTTCGTTGTTGTTTGTTATTAGAAAAATAGTTATTTATATATAAATACAGATGGACTTCCAACAAAATTGATAGTATGTACCAGAAAAAAATTGCTAGACTAAGAAATTACCTTGTATAGAATATATTCATGTTTTGTAAGAGAAACGTATGTTGCTTAATGATGTACATACATACATATTTATTTATAAGAATTGTAAGAATAACAGCCACATAAATATTTATTTTGATAAAAATTATTACTATTACGTGTAGGTATATGTATAAAAAAAATACCAATTAAAATATAAATTAAGTCACAGGCAGATTCCAACGTAACTAAAGCAAATAATATTTAAAAAATTGTCATATGTTCTTAAAGTAATTTTTTAGTGACAATTTTTCAAAATAATCCTCACAATTATTCAGGCATTAAAATATTTCATCGGGTGTACATTTTCTTCAGCTTGAAATCCTTGGCGGAGTGTATTAAAGGCGGCTAGAATGCTTTGTTTGGAAGGATTTAAAACATAACTTTATTATCGAAATCATCATCATAATCTTCTTCCACCTCATTTCCTTCTGTGTCTGAATTTAAAAGATCCTCATCTGTAGGATATTCTGCTATCACTAAACCATTGTCTATGTTGAGAAAATCTTTAAAAGATATGTTTTCAGACACTACTCTTCTACATTTTAACTCATTCCAACTCTTTTCTAACACTATTGGCACTGATTCTTCATAACTATTTTGGTTATCGATTACATTTTCAATTTCACCACTGTCTTGAATTATTGGTTTCACGAATCCAGCTTTAGCATAACAATTTTTTATTGTAATTTCGGTAATATCGTTCTGCCATACCTTTGTTATACTTCATATACCGTCTGTCCGTTGGTGTCGTTTGTCCGTGGGCTTGTTTCAATTTATAAACTATTATAGCTAGAAACATAAAATTTGGTACACAGGTGCATCTCGGCGTTTGATGCAGCTGGACGCATTTTGGAGTTTCTACACTTAATATTTTCATGATGGTGGCCTGGCCAATATGGTGGGTGACTGTAAAAAGTTTTTATTTAACATGGTATGTTTACATTATACATCAATTTAGGTCTTGAAGTGTAGAAAAAGAATATGTAACTATTACACCTGATAATTTTAACTAAGTCGTACAGAAACCGGCGATTATCGCCTTACGTACTTACGCGAGGCGCGCCTTACTTGTTTCTGAATTGTAGACACTGAACTCGGAATGATTTCATATTTACAGGATACATCTTTGTTCCTTCATTCCTTTATCTATAGTCTTTTAATAGAATAACTTTTTCCGAAAATGAAAATGATTTTCTTTTGGAAATTTCTACGATGGACGATGGTACCGTGAGTGGTGAGTAATTTATTCAGTAAATATTCAAGAGGTTTATGAACGTCCGAAAAGAATCTAAACTGAGACCGGGAGATTTCTCTACTCTGTGCCAAGATGATTCCCCGATTCCACTTAAACTAATTGAGGTGGAATACCCAAAATTATTAGAGTGCTGGAGCAGAAAACTCCTAAAAGCGGTTTTAGGATAAAGGAATGAAACACACCGCCAATAAATTGACAGAAAGTTTTATGGGTCGGATGTTTATCCCTAATTCTATGAATTTAGTTCCTTGTAGAATAATTATTTTCGTTCTATAGAAACATTTTGATGTGGGGAATCGTGGAAATAAATAAAAGTTTTAATACAAATAAAGTTATATTAAAACATTAATGTTATTACATATTTTCAGGAATGATGAATAAATTAAAGCTTATTTTCTTCACACCTTCAGTGTCCTAATAACAAAAATTAATTATTTAATAATAATATTAATTATAAACAATATTTAATTATTGGTTGTCATTTAGAAAGACGTCTTGAGACAAAATGTTTAAAAAAAATCTTTAGGGGAAACTTCGCTATAAAATTAAGCAACATCTCTGTGTATTGCATAAAAAGCAATATTTTTTAGATATTTAAAAACGGCCATTCCCTGGGAAGATGGAACAGGTTTTGTATGAAATTTTCATACTAATGTTATTACACAAAAAATATGAATATTAATTTTATGATAATTTCAAGCTTGGTGGGTGCACCAAAGTTTGTTGTGAATAGATTTAACTTTAAAATATTTACTATAAATACACTCAATACTGATAAATATATTGAATTATTATTAATACCTTGTTTAACCTTTACTTTACGGGCATTGTTTAGAGACAAATTAGCTTTATGATTAAAATATATAGTTTTACGGTTTCGAAAAATATTTTTTTTTTTTAGAGTTTTTCACAACCCAGATTTAGAACTAAAATTAATATATTGACTTCAGAGTTTGGTATTTCTAAGCATAAATGTTAAATGTAATCGAAATATTTTTGACTCCACGCGTCTGCTCGCACTACAGAATTTTTTTTAAAAATCTTTTTCTTATTGAGCTCTAGGGGATGATCATTAAAAAAAACTTTTCTATTTTTTTGTGCAATATAATTTGTCCAATTTTTCGCCCACTCAAAGAAAGTAAACGTTCAATGCTAGTAAAAGAATGTTACTCGCCCTTTGCCCTTTATTATTCTATAAATAGGTGTTAGAAATGGACAATCTTATTACTCAGATAAAGGCCTGATGATGCCCAGGCCTTTATCTGGGCAAAAATTTGCACAGATGTTCTCATTAAAGAAAATAAAAAAAAATGTTTCTTCAATGATCTTGCCTAGAGCCCAATAAGAAAAATATTACTTAGAAAATTAAGGGATTAGTAGTAGTAGTAGTAGTCTTGTACTTCCACTAGAACGGGTAGGACGAACCACTTGTTCGAACCTTGCAATTAGGCCATCACTTAGTCCCTTTTTACGCCCCGCGGTAGAGAGTTGCAGCCACTTCACACATCATACATATGTACATTGAACCGCCGAAGCGAGTATGAAGTGATCAATAGTGAGTCATATAAATCAGAGCGTCACGGCGAGGAATCGAACCCCATCTCGTTCCACTCATGATTCAGTGGTGGCCGAGCAGACGTGGTTTAACCCACTCGGTCACGCTGGCTCTCAAATTAAGGGATTAGCTAAAGAATAATAATTAATACAGCAAGACATTTAAAACAAACTTTTTGGTTTAAAGGGAACTTGGAGTTCGTTTAAAATAGAATATTTGAACCATTCAATATATTCTCCATGTGTATATTGTATTACTGCATATAAGGAAAAATAAAATTTACTTATGGTCTTATTAATATTTTATTTCAGGTATAGTCTTAGTCTCCTATATAACTAATTTATACCATATTGCAGTAAGCAAAATCACGGTATTACATTGCAGACAACTAATTTATCTTACACTTGTTTTAAAGCTATGATTTGGAGTCTTCTTATCCTATTCTTGACGGTTTACATATGTTTTTATAAATTCAAATGAAGATTGAGATGTTATATTTTGTTTCTCGTGTCTCTAGAATTATCTCTTCGCCTTGCTTTTAAAATACATCTGACCTTGTCCTTGAATCTGCAACTTTATTACCCTAATTACTCTGTAATTATTGCTGTTGTTATAACACGTTTTAAATGAGTACGTTGTGAAAGAGTGTAAAAGAGGGGAATGTGTGGCTGATATATCAATATATTATTAAATATGTGATTCATATATTATAATATGAATATGAAATATGATATTTGTTTTGTTTTTTTAATTAATTTTTCTTGATTTCTTACAGTTACAATTATTAGTATTAGAGGAAACCATACAAATAATAAATAAAGCAACATAAAGATTTAAACGTCGCAGTTATCAAGCTAAAACATGTAAGACGCGCTTCACGTAAGTATACGTGAGGCGATAATCGCCGGTTTCTGTACGACTTAGTTAAAATTATCAGGTTTAATAGTTGCATATTCTTTTTCTACACTTCAAGACCTTTAAATTGAAGTATAGCATGCCATGGTAACTGAAAACTTTTTTTAGTCACCCGCCATATTGGCCGGGCCGCCATCATGGAAATATTAAGTGTAGAAACTCTATAATGTGTCCAGTTGCATCAAACGCCGAGATGCACCTGTGTGCCAGTGTGCCAAAATTTATGTTTCTAGCTATAGTAGTTTATGAATTGAAACAAGCCAACGGACAGACGACACCAACGGAGAGACGGACAGACTGACAGACAGAGCCGATTTATAAGATTTCTTTTTGTACTTTGTACAGAAATCTAAAAATTGATTCGGCCTTCACGAAATAACAGCACCAGCCTACAAAACTATGTCTGGCTTATTTCATGCAAATAGACCTACTGTTGTTTAACGACGCACATTTGATTTCGCTACTGAGCTTGCTGAAGATATAAGAAGTATGTATTTGATAGACGGTCCCAAATTAATTTCAACAGACTGCGCATATTTAATATTGAATAAAAATAAGTGTTTCCCCTCTCTAGGAATCGAACCAGGTCTAAATATCGTGTGACCATTCGTCCCACATCAGGACGCGAAAAAGCATGTGTCACACAAATTAGCAGCAATAAACAGCATATTGAAAAGTATTACTTTAGCAAAATTTGTAATTTAAGTCAATTAGTCAATAATTTAAGTTATTAATAAGTGTTATTAAGACTTTCTTGTTTACGAGATATCAAAGTTAAGTAAGTTCGTATAGTACAATGTATATCAGTTTGACTTGTGGTTTAATAATATTACATATTTTAAATATGTCGGCATATTTGAAATAAGATTTTCTTAATTATTTTATGTATTTTTAAAGTAGCATTTTTTTTTTTTTTTTTTTTTTTTTTTTTTTTTTTTTTTTTTTTTTTTTTTTTTTTTTTTT
>KZ651161.1:241635-261748 GCA_001010745.2 Gerris buenoi | reverse complement strand
GTACAAACAGTTAGTTACTTTTAATTTGGTCTCTTTTCTAACTCCGCCATGCATAACTACATAGTTAGCAACATATACTTAGCTGAGTGATTTTATAATTTATATTTAATGAAAAATGTAAGGAACATATATATATATATATTAAATTAGATATTAAGGAGTTTAACACTATTTACACTATTACATTTCTATTAATATAATCTTCATTCACGTATACTGATTTAATAACATTAACTATACATTAAAAAAAAAAATCATACTTACATGTCCCAGTAATGTAATTAAAGTTATCAAAATTCGAATTTAAGTTATTACTTTTGTAACATTGTAACTCTCCGTTCGTTATTGTATTTGAATTTTTATATTCAGGAAATCTTACTTCAATTTCCATGATTAGATCACTGTAAAGTCACGATAAAAACTGAAGAAATATTAATAAAATCACTTCTATTATTATATATTTTAACAATGGTCATGGATTGAGTGTAACTAATCACGTATATCATGTTTATTTCAATGTTCCATGATCTTCGATCTGTACTTCAAATTAATTTAGTACTCTTCAAATCTTTTGAAAAAGATTTAAAACAAATACATCAAAGATAATGTTTTAATTGCTATGACAAATTTGTTTTTTGTTAGTAATTTATCTTTAAAGATTGAAAATGATATAAATGTTTCTTATCTTCGATTGAGCATTATAAATAGTAATTATTAGACTACCTTGATTAAAGGATACATGAAAAATAAATTAAATGGTATATATGGTATATAGTGTCAAGAATATATGTATTACATTATACTATGAAAAAGCTCTTATTGAGAAAAGTATAATTGTTGAAAATATTGACGAACATTGATAATGTTAAAAGATATTTGCGAGAAGCGATCCGATCAATAAGAAATAATAAAATTAAAAAGGTATCTTTGAATGAAAACTTTATGTATCCACTTTCAAAAAGACTGGTTGTTTTGACTGAGATATCGTGGAACCCATCATAATCATGAGGGAGATTAATAGAAAGTAGTGCAACAATATTGTCTCTTCATAATTTTGTGGGAGATTAATAGAAAGTAGTGCAACAATATTGTCTCTTCATAATTATGAGGGAGATTAATAGAAAGTAGTGCAACAATATTGTCTCTTCATAATTATGTGGGAGATTAATAGAAAGTAGTGCAACAATATTGTCTCTTCATAATTNTAGTTCAATTGGGACTTTTGATCTGAATAAGGTTCTGCTCTTATTGCAGGAGCTCCAGCCTAAAGCTATTCTGCGCCTCACTTCGTTTTCCTCGTTGCCATTCTTGTGGATAGACTGACCTAAGTAAATATATTCTTCAACTGTCTCGATATATGCATTATTAATTTTGATTACTTGTGGTTCCGCCTTTATAAACATAGTCTTGGTTTTCTTTGGGTTTATGATCAGGCCTACTTTGCTGACAGTTTCAATTAATTCATTGAGCATAATTTCAATCTCCCTAATCACCCTCACTCTTTCTACACACAGTTTTTATAAATAAACTCACTCTTAAGCTCCCTCTTTTCTCCCCGGACTACCCTCTTCTCTCCTATCGCGCTCTTTCACACAGGTTTTGTATAGCACTCTCACTGAACTCGTTTGTTTACAAAACTTTTTTAATAATATAGATAGACTATCGGAAAAATATAAATTAAATAAAAACAAATAGTCAAGAAGATAGCGTGCAAAAAGGTGTCTGACAAATATGAATCTATAAATTTGTATGCAAGTTGACATATACATCTTTGTACCCTCGTGCTGCTAATGCTCTTGAATTTGACCTTATTAAAAAGTTTAATTTGAATTTAACTTTACTTAACCTGTCTCATAAACTTACCTTTGTAGTGGAAACAATACTAAGCAGAAATTTAAGATGTATAATGTATAGTAATGAAACAATAAATTCAAATGGCAGAAAGAATAAGACAAGTGCGCTCAGCTTTGGGTGTCCCTCTTTTCTCCCCGGACTACCCCCTTCTCTCCTATCGCTCTCTTTCACACAGATTTTGTATAGCACTCTCACTGAACTCGTTTGTTTACAAAACTTTTTTAATAATATAGATTGATTATATATTGCCTATATATAGAAGAATTTGGATGTCCTCCCTAAATGTTTCCGTTGAATCGATTTGAAATTTGGTGTCTTTTACTTCCAGCATGGGCATTGAATGAATGTTAAAGTTAAAAGTATAATTTATTATGTATTGATTGAAGACACTAACAAACTACGAGTATTGAACGTCTTAAAAGTTACTCTGCGTTTTTCTGCGTTACTCCCTTTTAGAAGGCTATACTAAACAAAATAGTACTACTAAGACATTAATTCAAATCCTGAAATAATTGTGAAAAAAATATCTCTATTTACCTTAGCATTTTCGCAGCATAGCGCACAAATTCGTTAGTTTAGTCTTCATATATATACAGGGTGTATCAATTTTAAGTAGCCATAGAAAAGGGGGTATATCTACAGGTCAGTTGGAGCAAAATAAATCATATAAGCTATAGTCCAATTCTCAACGGTGTAGGAACTATAAGCGAAAATAGACTGTGTTAAAAACAAGCGACCTTTACAGTAAAAAACTGACAAAACTCAAAAAATATTAATCTTAGAACAATGAATGAACCATCGTTGGAAAGAGCAGAAAATTTCCTATAAAAGTATGTATATCTTAGTTGTCTTGTTGCATTTTTTGTGTGACCAAAAGCTGTTTGAAAACAAAAAAATAGATTTTTTAAAAAAATCTGAAAAACTTTAAGCGCACTCTTCGCTATGGGGTCATCATTTGGGTAAATGAGAGAAATGCGTACAAAGTTAGGAAAAGTTGGCGCTATTATTAAGCTTTAAAACGATACCAAATACTTCAAAATATTCCAACTCTAAGTGGGGGAACAAACCATCGTTGTAGAAAAAAACATGTCGTGCTTGCAGCTGGTGAAGGGCAAATAAACGTGACATTATCAGCTGTGGCATCTTTNAATAGAAAGTAGTGCAACAATATTGTCTCTTCATAATTATGAGGGAGATTAATAGAAAGTAGTGCAACAATATTGTCTCTTCATAATTATGAGGGAGATTAATAGAAAGTAGTGCAACAATATTGTCTCTTCATAATTATGAGGGAGATTAATAGAAAGTAGTGCAACAATATTGTCTCTTCATAATTATGAGGGAGATTAATAGAAAGTAGTGCAACAATATTGTCTCTTCATAATTATGAGGGAGATTAATAGAAAGTAGTGCAACAATATTGTCTCTTCATAATTATGAGGGAGATTAATAGAAAGTAGTGCAACAATATTGTCTCTTCATAATTATGAGGGAGATTAATAGAAAGTAGTGCAACAATATTGTCTCTTCATAATTATGAGGGAGATTAATAGAAAGTAGTGCAACAATATTGTCTCTTCATAATTATGAGGGAGATTAATAGAAAGTAGTGCAACAATATTGTCTCTTCATAATTATGAGGGAGATTAATAGAAAGTAGTGCAACAATATTGTCTCTTCATAATTATGAGGGAGATTAATAGAAAGTAGTGCAACAATATTGTCTCTTCATAATTATGAGGGAGATTAATAGAAAGTAGTGCAACAATATTGTCTCTTCATAATTATGAGGGAGATTAATAGAAAGTAGTGCAACAATATTGTCTCTTCATAATTATGAGGGAGATTAATAGAAAGTAGTGCAACAATATTGTCTCTTCATAATTATGAGGGAGATTAATAGAAAGTAGTGCAACAATATTGTCTCTTCATAATTATGAGGGAGATTAATAGAAAGTAGTGCAACAATATTGTCTCTTCATAATTATGAGGGAGATTAATAGAAAGTAGTGCAACAATATTGTCTCTTCATAATTATGAGGGAGATTAATAGAAAGTAGTGCAACAATATTGTCTCTTCATAATTATGAGGGAGATTAATAGAAAGTAGTGCAACAATATTGTCTCTTCATAATTATGAGGGAGATTAATAGAAAGTAGTGCAACAATATTGTCTCTTCATAATTATGAGGGAGATTAATAGAAAGTAGTGCAACAATATTGTCTCTTCATAATTATGAGGGAGATTAATAGAAAGTAGTGCAACAATATTGTCTCTTCATAATTATGAGGGAGATTAATAGAAAGTAGTGCAACAATATTGTCTCTTCATAATTATGAGGGAGATTAATAGAAAGTAGTGCAACAATATTGTCTCTTCATAATTATGAGGGAGATTAATAGAAAGTAGTGCAACAATATTGTCTCTTCATAATTATGAGGGAGATTAATAGAAAGTAGTGCAACAATATTGTCTCTTCATAATTATGAGGGAGATTAATAGAAAGTAGTGCAACAATATTGTCTCTTCATAATTATGAGGGAGATTAATAGAAAGTAGTGCAACAATATTGTCTCTTCATAATTATGAGGGAGATTAATAGAAAGTAGTGCAACAATATTGTCTCTTCATAATTATGAGGGAGATTAATAGAAAGTAGTGCAACAATATTGTCTCTTCATAATTATGAGGGAGATTAATAGAAAGTAGTGCAACAATATTGTCTCTTCATAATTATGAGGGAGATTAATAGAAAGTAGTGCAACAATATTGTCTCTTCATAATTATGAGGGAGATTAATAGAAAGTAGTGCAACAATATTGTCTCTTCATAATTATGAGGGAGATTAATAGAAAGTAGTGCAACAATATTGTCTCTTCATAATTATGAGGGAGATTAATAGAAAGTAGTGCAACAATATTGTCTCTTCATAATTATGAGGGAGATTAATAGAAAGTAGTGCAACAATATTGTCTCTTCATAATTATGAGGGAGATTAATAGAAAGTAGTGCAACAATATTGTCTCTTCATAATTATGAGGGAGATTAATAGAAAGTAGTGCAACAATATTGTCTCTTCATAATTATGAGGGAGATTAATAGAAAGTAGTGCAACAATATTGTCTCTTCATAATTATGAGGGAGATTAATAGAAAGTAGTGCAACAATATTGTCTCTTCATAATTATGAGGGAGATTAATAGAAAGTAGTGCAACAATATTGTCTCTTCATAATTATGAGGGAGATTAATAGAAAGTAGTGCAACAATATTGTCTCTTCATAATTATGAGGGAGATTAATAGAAAGTAGTGCAACAATATTGTCTCTTCATAATTATGAGGGAGATTAATAGAAAGTAGTGCAACAATATTGTCTCTTCATAATTATGAGGGAGATTAATAGAAAGTAGTGCAACAATATTGTCTCTTCATAATTATGAGGGAGATTAATAGAAAGTAGTGCAACAATATTGTCTCTTCATAATTATGAGGGAGATTAATAGAAAGTAGTGCAACAATATTGTCTCTTCATAATTATGAGGGAGATTAATAGAAAGTAGTGCAACAATATTGTCTCTTCATAATTATGAGGGAGATTAATAGAAAGTAGTGCAACAATATTGTCTCTTCATAATTATGAGGGAGATTAATAGAAAGTAGTGCAACAATATTGTCTCTTCATAATTATGAGGGAGATTAATAGAAAGTAGTGCAACAATATTGTCTCTTCATAATTATGAGGGAGATTAATAGAAAGTAGTGCAACAATATTGTCTCTTCATAATTATGAGGGAGATTAATAGAAAGTAGTGCAACAATATTGTCTCTTCATAATTATGAGGGAGATTAATAGAAAGTAGTGCAACAATATTGTCTCTTCATAATTATGAGGGAGATTAATAGAAAGTAGTGCAACAATATTGTCTCTTCATAATTATGAGGGAGATTAATAGAAAGTAGTGCAACAATATTGTCTCTTCATAATTATGAGGGAGATTAATAGAAAGTAGTGCAACAATATTGTCTCTTCATAATTATGAGGGAGATTAATAGAAAGTAGTGCAACAATATTGTCTCTTCATAATTATGAGGGAGATTAATAGAAAGTAGTGCAACAATATTGTCTCTTCATAATTATGAGGGAGATTAATAGAAAGTAGTGCAACAATATTGTCTCTTCATAATTATGAGGGAGATTAATAGAAAGTAGTGCAACAATATTGTCTCCACAATTTTATATTAATTATTAACAAACGCGTTTCGACATTTTATATTATCTTCAGTGTTAGGTGTAAGAACTTTCCACTTTCTTCTTGTAAAATTCATAGTAAATGATGGCTTTGACCAAAAAATTTTAATCAAGAATGCCAGAGAATAAAAATTGTCTCTAAAAGTATTAGACTATACTCATTTTGGCGTAGTTAGAAGAGGGGTACTTTTATCCTCTCTTAGAAAAAAAGGGCTATTTAACTAAAGGGCTCACCCTTTTCCATGGGATTCTTTTTCCCCTATTGCGATTAAATTATGTAACAAAATTTAAGTCAAATCCGAATTATTGATCTTAAGTTATCGCCGCACACATAACATAAATGCATGAACATTATTACAAAGATAGTCAACCTGACAAGAAAGATATGATCTGTAGTTATTTTAGAATAAGTAATATTATAACATATTCAGGTATGAGGATTCTCACTTGACTTAAACTTAAACTATCACCGTTGCTTTTCGCGATATTTTAGCCACAGGCTAATATTAATGAGAACCACTAGAAATTTGTTCGGCACGAAGTTCAAAATTCCCATTAAATTGTACCTAAGAGGTACCGTTTTATAAATGAATATATACATTTACTGATAACTCTTTTATATATGCTAATAAAATACTAATACATTCATACAATATGTTAATTCGACCTCTCTCTCCCTATATGAGTAGAATATGATGATTCCTTTCGAAATTTTAATTTTCAAAATTGCTTCGTTTTAAATAATGAATGTACGATTTTCTTTTAAATTGATTCCTAGGAGTATAGGTTATAATATAGGAATATACAAATATGTATATTCCAGGAAAATAAGGAGTAATAAGGGAAATAATTTGTAGTTTTAAAACTTAGTGAAAACACTCTTATGGGGTAAGTATAGTATATTTTTTTCTTGAAAATTATAATTCATTCATTTTTGGTGCGTTTGCTTTAACTGTGTTTATTATTTCTAATAAATAAATAGATTATGGTATTACTTAATCTTTAACACTCTCAATAGTTATTTTCATCGAAATGTGATAAAAAAATCGTTTATATATACAATATACACCTTCTTTTATCAATGCTTGAAGCAAAAAATTATTTATTTCATATAAAATCTAATACATATGAGATAAAATTAAACTACTCACAAAGAAATATTTGTATTTCTAATTTAATTTACGTTTCACATGTTATGAACATAAAAAAAAATTGATATTGTTATGATATATTTTAATTCTGAATAACTGGGAAAAAGATAATTTACATAATATTTAAATTACTAGAAAGTTAACTTATCGATAGTTTTTTTGTTTGTTTTTTTAAATAAATAGTTATAATAATTTCTTGAGTAATATTATTTAGATTCAATTCCTCAACCCGGAAGACTGTAATTTTGTAATTTTATTCTTAAAGAACAGATATTATAGATAATTAGATATATATGTATCTGCAAAATAATAGGTAGCAATCAAAATATATATGCTTTAAGAAAGAACAAAACCTTAGGTGGCTAGAAAGTTCTTACTGAAGAGAAATAAAACGTCTATTGACTTTATCAGAGAATAAGAAATTAACTTAAAAATACTTTTAGTTTTTGCCGCTGTAAGTTAGTTATTTATTACATTTTATTCGACAATGGCTTGAAGATGTCTTTGATGTATTACCTCATAGAAATACATTTTTAGACTTAAGGCTTTTTAATCACTTGCTTAAGATGCCAATGAATCCGCTAAGCAATTTCATCTTTTAATGGAGATGAATCTTTAACCTCTCATATTACAATGTACGGCGTTTGTTTTGCTTGTTCGCCACTCCTCTACGGAAATGTTATGGAGCTTGTTGCAAGCTACAAGACCTTTTGTTTTCCTCTCTTAACATGTTTCATTATTTATAGATCATTGTTTCGTTTTTTTTTTTCACCGCGGTCTCTTTACAAAGTCTTCTTTCAACGTATGTCAAAATGAGGGAATATATGGTTTGATTGTTCAAGATAAATAGAATGACGGCCTTTTTATATTGATATAATATATAGATATGTATATTTAAAGTATTTTATAAAATGTTATGCCATCGATATTAAACAGAGATAGGAGATGAAAGATAAATAATGTGGCATTTAGTCAACGTTACGGACTTATACCAAGGTCGATTTTAACTAATGTTTGTTTCGTTCGTTTTTATAGATTATTAGATTGTTTATCAAATTATTTCCATGTATAAACCAAAATTTAATCGTTGTGAAAGATATAGGTAGGTTTTAGGGCCACTTTTTTAATAATATAATAATTTAATTTTTAGTTCCATGGCAGATCTCCGATAAATGTTAGAGCTTCATAGCTTATCCCAATGTGAATTTCTACCGTTCCAAATTCTGTGGACATGCTATACTAATGATTTCGAATCGAATCGATCACTATTTACTTTTTAATACCTCATTTAAAAACATATTTAATGTTATTTGGGGGGGGGGAGGGGGTGATAATTTTTAATCGTTTTGTTTGGGTCTAAAAAACAACTGTAAAATTTTATTACAAACATTTTTGGAATGAAGTTCCTTATGGCACGATCGGAGCCTGGGAGTGAATCCGAAAAAACGACTAAAATCACTGTCTCAAAATAACTGTCATGAAATCACCATCACGCGAAATCCGTCACGAAATATCTACCGATGACGATAACTTGAGTAAAAGATCACCGAGTTAGTTGAAATTTGGTACACATGTTCATTTTACCAATGCCCAGGCTGAGTACGTCGGAAAACGTTATCCGTCCAAGCGTTCACGCGCAACGCTCGCGTAAACGTAAGCTTCAAAAAGACGGGGAAGAATGTTATTATGGAACCCTGTTACTTGTTTTGTTTATTTTTGTTATATGTCAAAATATATGTCACTTGGTTTTATAAATATCGAAAATAAATAGTTGTTAACAGTTTATACGTCTTTAGCATTTTATGTGATTTTATAATTTATATTTAATGAAAAATGTAAGGAACTTCTTTCCTACCGGGTGTCCCGCGACACCACACGTATTTTTNNTTTTTTTTTTTTTTTTTTGTACTAACATTTTAGGTTCCAATTTTGAATTGTAGTGACCTTTTTTTCCTCATTACAAAGAAAGGATGCATGTTTACTAATTTAATATTGCGGGGTCAAGGATTTTGTGGAAGTAATGATTTATCAAGAGATAAAACTACCTAACAGCTTCCCAAATAGAGATAAGTGTCAAATTGGAAGCTTGAAAGAGAGTTAACACAAGAATTAAGAGCTATTTCTACCCTAAAGCCTCGTTTAAACGGTGATAGTTGGCGCGATAGTTGCAGTCACGATAGCAACTATCACCCTGTAGAATACATGATAGATTTGGTCGCGATAGAAGTATCAGCCATCACACTCTTCTTCTGACGAGATAGTTGAGTCTTCTATCACAGCAGTCAGAGTACTCACGCGGCAGATTAAAAACTACAACGCTAGATACTAGACGCTGATTGGATTATTGGTGGTTTATACTGTTATATCATGTGATAACAGATCTAAAAGGCAGCAAATATGATCATATTGACCATATATGAATATTCCTTTTGCTGTAAATGTATTATAATTTAACATTTTTATATACTTATTTAACTTTGTGTACAAGACAACAAGTTTTGACGTATGTTAACTCTCACCGTGTTGACTGCACACCTCCGCGATAGTTCTGTAACGTAGACTGACATGATAGTTCTATCAAGGGAGAACTATCACCTTGTATGACAGAAGCAATTGAAAAAAATGGTAAGCTCATGAGAGCTATGAGAGAAAATAAGTCATTTTAGCTATTCTGTTTTGGATTTGTTTAACCATAATTCAGATAAAAGCCACCTTATCTACTCCTTCCCAATAGTTTGGAACCACTTAGGAATTGAGCAACATCCTCACTTGTACCTAATTTAAAAAAAAAAAAAATCATATCTTCAAAATTCCATTAAACCAGTCTTAAATTATACTCAATCCTAATGCATTCCCAACTCGATGCTAACGATTTATATTTATACTTAATACAATTGGTATTTTTCAGTAGTAATACTTAAATACCATAAGCTTTATTCAGCATATCAAAAATGTTACTATCAAAAAACAAATTGTTTGTTTAAACAAGTGTATTCCCGCACCCAATTCACATTTGTTGAATGGCATAAAATGACTTGATGGTGGAAGAAAAAGAATGTTGATTAAGCTATGAATGGTTAACTTTTTATAATTTAAAATTATTCTTAAAATTAAAATGTATAAATAACTTACCATTTAACTCAATATCAACTTTCATTATTTTATTTCGATATAATTAATTTGAAGTTATTTTAATTTTAAGTTATTTTAATAGGAGGTCCCGTGGTTCGAGTCCCGGTGCGGGGGTCTATTTTTCTCTGTATGTCTCCCGTAGTTATTGATAATTGTAATTTAAATTATTTAAAATTTAATCTTTCCGTAGTATGAAAACTACCAAAAACTTAAAAATTGAGTTATTTTAATTTAAATTTATTTTAACTTAAATTTAAAGTTATTTTAATTTAATTTAAACGCCGATATTGTACGGAGTATATCTAAGCCTGTCTTGAGTTCTCTTTGCAAGAAAAGTTAAAATGGCCTTGGAGCCACCCAACCAAACCTAGCAGAACGGCACGCTATCTAAAATACAAGGGAGCTATTAATATAATTTAATATTCAGACAAGATGTTTGATAGGGTTTTATTTATAATAGGGTTTAAGACAATCTCTTAAGTCTTGTAAAATATTATTGAAAATAATAAAGTTTAAGTAAATTGTAGATGAAAGATCAAAATTTCATTAAATTACCTTTTGACATAAAATTAAGTTACATATTTCTTACCACATTTACTTTGTGAAATCACAAACTAAAAGAGGACGCCAATTTGTTTGAAGAAATTGGTTTACTTACAAATTCCATTCTAGTTAAAAATTATTAAGTGTTTTTAAAGACTTAAAACGATTTAATTGTAACGTTTCGACTTCCAGATTAGTGAAACTTCTTTCTCTAAATCAAATCGTTATGTTAGTTATTTTTGTATTGGGTTCTTTTTCACTTACTTTAAGTCTATTATTGCTCCTTCGTGTAATAACAAGCTTCTATGTAGATCAGAACGTTAAAAAATAAAATATAGTTGTTTAAAATAGTATTGATATCTAATGTTATGTCTCATCATGATGTTTAATCAAAGTTCCTAGAACCCGCTCTAAGTATCACATAATTCTGGTTATCACCATATTTCTTAAATATCTTTTAGTACTCATACAAAAGCTTAGTTCAATGTGAATAAATATATTGATATTTTATTGTAAAAAGCAATTATTATTATTGTGACGATTATTTATTTTATTGCAACGTTTGTGCATAACCAACCATCAAATAAATAAACTTCAAATTGATATATATATATTTATCAAATGACCTTTATTAGTTCGAATAACCCGCTACTCCACTCCATAAAATTACCGCATTTATACGCATGTATAGGATGAACGAACATAAGAATGTTATTTAAAAAAATAAAAAATAAAAAAATACATAGTTTACCTGATCTAGAAATGTTGATAAGTTCAGGAATGACGATCTCAATTTTTTCTAAACTAATCGGGTCGTATGATCCATCAAATTCAATGATAACTTTTTCTACTATACTCCATCTAAATAAATTCCCATTCTCATGTGTAATTAATTCTTGAACTTCTCTTGGGATTGTTTCGTCCAAATTTCTTAACATATTTCTTTTTATTTCATCTATTGCACTATTTTCTTCTGTAATCCCTTGCTTACTATTACCAACATCTTTATTTTTATCGGTTGTTTGAGATTTTAGCTTTATTCCAGATCCATTTGATACATTTCCGTTATTATATTCGTTAATATCATCTTCATCTAATTTAACTTTCCATCGTAATTGTTTTATTTTCCTTTGCTTGTTATCATTTATCTCAACATGAGTCTCTTCATCGATAGTTAAAGGAGTTCTGCCAAGCTCCTCAGTCGTATCGACAATATATTTTATGAGTTCATCGATGTTTTTAAGTATGTTGTGTTCTTTTATCTCAATTTCATTCTGGATTATTTCATTATTGTAGATTATGTCAGATTCGTCATAGTTAGAGATCATTTCAGTTTCATTATCAAGTGTTAACTTAACATATCCATGTTGGTTATCATTGACATTTATATTATTCTCGAGTTCAGTCACTTCCAATGTTCCATCATCTTGACTAGTTTTTCCGATATCCTGATATTCTTGACACATATTGTCTACATCTTTTATATCCCCTATTAATTCATCTTCATATTTATTACCTTCTGCTTGATTTATCATAATTTTTTGCTCGTGCTCTCTAATTATTTCGCGTACATTTTTCTGTCCAACGACTTTAATTTCATTCTTTTCTAAGTCACTATCCTCATTCAAATCGCTTTTAAACTCAAAATGTATTTTCTTTTCTTCAAAATTACCTTTAGTATAACTTTGCGATTTTTCTTCCACCTTTATATCATCAATTTTTCTAATCCCTTCCTGTACTTTCTTAATCGCCTCTACATGTTTGGACTCATCGCATTTTAAACCTTTTGACCCAACTTTTCCCATTTTTTCTCTCTTAGCAAATCAATCTAAACACTTTTAAAGTCAATTAGGCTCACAGTTAGATGTATTCTTACTGACTAAACCAATAATAATTCATTACAAAAGAAGAGAATAACTATCTTTAAAAAATATTTTTAATTAATTGTTCTTACACCTCAGAACCAATACATACTTCCTACTTGTTTATCTTAACCCATTTTTTTTTAAAGTATGTTCAATTTTAATTGGATTCGTTTATGAGTCAGAAGTAGATATTAATTGAAGTAATCCCTTTATGCCACCCAGAAGGCCTCTCGCTTATTTTCTTAATTGGATACACTTATTTTATTAAGGCCGTTGTAATTTTTTAAAAGCTCTAATTCACCTACTCAAAACTTATAAACGGATGAGACCATTTCATATAATTGTAGAGGAGAAGTTTCTCCGTGTTACTACGAAACGTTTAATAGCTTATTAATGGACTGCATGGACAAATCCCTTAATAATGCTTGAATAGATAGCAGGACTGTGTGTTATTTTGTTTTATGTAATTCAAACTTAATTCGATATAGAACCCAACCTTCTTCGTTGAACCCAATTAAACTCGACCTTTTAATTTTGGGTTTTTAGTTTTAATTAAATAATTCAATCGTAAAATTTATAGCCTCTTTAATTTTAAAGTAATTAATTCTTAATTCCTTTTAAAGTTGGTTAACAAATCGTGTAAAGCTTCGAATATATCCTTTAATACAGTGATTGACTAAATAGGTGTCTGTTTTATGCGTTAATATGCTCGTTTTCTTTCCTTAGGAAATTATTTATTCAAATTATTTTTAAATACAACTGAATTTCTGTTTCACACATTGACACAAGTATGCAAGTATATCCATTAACGATTTCGTTTCCTTTTATCTTAAGGGAAATGATTTATGTTAAGCACCTTAGATTTTCTTTTAGAAAACCATAACAGTGCAGTAGTGATAAGTTAAACAAAAGTTGTTTTTTTTTCCAACCTTTTATTTAACTTGCAATGTTAAATAAATGCTTGTTATATAAAGCTTGTGTGTTGTATGTATGTTCGGGTCAAATCTTGCAACTGAATTTTAAAGTTATCCTCAAACAAATCTAAAGAAAAATAAATAAATTTAACTTGCAATGTTAAATAAAAGCTTGTTATATAAAGCTTGTGTGTTGTATGTATGTTCGGGTCAAATCTTGTAACTGAATTTTAAAGTTATCCTCAAACAAATCTAAAGAAAAATAAATAAATTTAACTTACAATTTGAATTCTGCAGACTTGAAAGTTATACCTGTTTATTATATGTATTGCTTCTGAGCAATGATACAATTCTAAGGACCGTGTACAAATTTACATGAAAAATTTATTTATTAACATTCAAATAAAAATTATAGGTTTGCGCATCTATATAAGTATATGCATGTTAAATAAAACAGATATGTATTTTAGTCCAGGTGATAGCTTTAAAAGTGACCAGCTTATAGACAATCTATATCCCGCAAACAAACTTTACCGACCACATATTTGTAGAGGATACCACAAAATGATCACATAAACAAAATTCTAGCGTGATGTTATTCAATCACTTTTATGCACGCTATGTCCCGGACTATTAGTTATACTAACTACAGAAGATTTTAATGTTTAATTATTTAGACTAGACTTATTAATATTCCATGAAAGTACGTCTATAATAATATAATAATTTTTCTTACAAGCTCTTATCATATATTATTCCGATCTGGTTTCAACTGTCGTCTAAGAATGTGATCAGTGCAGATAATTTATCCAAAGATATTTTAGCTATGTCGTCATCTCTTTAATCTGTAAACAGTGTTGTTATATAATTTTTTTATAAATTAAAATAAGAAAAATAAATCTGCAAAGAAGCCAATTTGCATACCGTTGGTATTAAAGTAGGGAAGATTGAAGAAAATGGATGCCAATTATAGTCTTTAGTCATTATATTCTATCCTTTACAAATGTCGAATATTTATTAACTGCGGGTTTAATCTTGTATCAAGGTCGTTATTCTTAGAAAACATAATTACTTTATTGTTTTTCCGCAATAAATTAGTTATATTTATATTATATTTGCATACTCAGAATGCAAATCAAGTATGTATTTATCTATTAACACCTTTCAATCTAACCTATCCTCTTTTAGTTTGTGTATAACATTTTTTGTCGTTCTAACCATCTTGTTCGACATCAGTATTAGTTCATTGTAAGAAGAAGGAATCAACCATTTTATTATGACAATTGATTTATGTCCCAGTGTTCATTAGGTCTGTTATCCTCTTGTCGGAACCTAGGGCTTCAATGAAGCAACATCAGGGCCAGGGGACTGTCCACTTTGGGCCATCCACTTTTAATTTTCTGGTCATCCATCCTCCTCCATATATTTTTTGGTCTGCCACTTCTACGATGAAGAGGCTTGAGGATTCCGGTTGAAGGCTTGTTTCCTTTCTTCTGTCTGCAAATTAAAAACTGTGTTAAAAACAATTCATTTCAACTTGGGTGACTTTTGACCTGGAGGTTCTCTTTCGGTCTTTTGATGGATTCACAGTTCTTCATTAATTTGAGACTTGATATGCGCGCGAGATTATTGAGAATAAACTGATCAGTTTTTATTCTTTGAGATTTATCGTGCATTGGCTTCCGCGGGTTGACTCGTAATCAATTATTTTGTTCCGATAAAATACGCCTCACGAAGGGGTTGAAGTCCGACATTTTGTTTCCACTATTAGAAGCATCTTCAGGGGTGTAGTGCATCGCGATGTTGACTCGAAGCAAACACAAATATTATACTGGCAAGTGGAGAGAAAAACGCAAAATATATACTGATGGTTTTCTAGACCGTAGATTGTACCTGGATTTCCTGGGGGTTCCTTTTCTCGGTGTGATCCTTTGTCGGGATGATGATTTCTTTTGCTAATTTTGATTCTTAACATAGGTTAGTGGATCCTTACCTTCACTAAGAATTATTGAGGGTACATCTTTCTCCACAGTCATTGATTCTTAACTTTTAAAAATTAATTATTATTAAATACTATAACATAACAATGAATGCTATTAGAGTTGTTTAAATAAATAAATTAGAAAGCTGTTTACTTTTAAATATGGATAATTTGTTCAAGAGCTTTAATATATTTATGGGACGAAAAGTGTTGTAGATTTTTAGAGTAATTATTCGAATCTATATCTGAATAATGTTCAATGTTATATCTAAGATACATTATGCTGATTTATTATATAGCAATTGACAAGCACAGGAAATGTTTTATTGAAAAACTACAGTTGAACAAGTATACTTTGCTGCAGGAGATGTATTATAAATTCGTAGTGTTTTCTTTGTATTGGACAATAAAAACTATTATAGATATCTGTTTCTATGGAAGCTATATGAGATCTCTACACAAACAGGGGCTACCGTTATGATGAATAATACTTGTAATTTATTTCTACGAAATCCTACATTCATCCCGATAGAAAGGAAATACCACGATTCTACTCTTAATATCAGACTCTACAATCTTATAGGTCAGACATTGCTTTGAGGCGTCTTTTGTATACATATAATAACCATATTATCTTAATATCCTATAATAATATTAGCAGTCATAACTAATCAATTGTATAAAATTAGCATAAAGCCAGACAGCTTACCATAATAAAATATAATTATTTACAATCTTCATCTTCGAGGGTTTTTTTTAATGAAGATGGAGAACTATTAGGTTATAAGGTTAAATACAGTTTAAGTTTGGTAGGACCTATACTTATGTTGTGTAGAATGATAGTTCTATGATGAGCTAAGATCTAGAAATAGGTAGGGTTTTACGTGTCTGGAATTTCGTAAGAGGTTTGTATGCCGGCTCTAACTGAATTTTTAAAACCACTGTGCCTCAAGGCAATACTGAAGACTGTTAAAATACCCAAAGAACACAATTTGAAAAAAAAAAGAAGGCATTTTGGTCATGTCACTCCGCCAACTATTGAAGAGATAGCTGTATCTTTAAAACAATATATACAATTTTTGCCATAGATTATAATTAAAACTAATTCATCAAAGAATAAAATAATCCGATGTTGATGTCCGAAGTTGTGTAGTTGTTATCTAGTACATCTTGTTATGTGATCTTATGATAATACTCTATATTTAAATCCCATAATAACTCATTTAATTGATTTATTTTTTAAGCATTCAACACTCATATTCAAAAAATGTCCAACAGGTGGTTTACTTGTTATCGAATTAAAAAATAAAATCAATTTTATTTTCATCGATATCTTGAAAAATAGATTTTCTTGGGGACGTATCGTATATGGTTAGATTCGTATTTAATGCACTACATCAAAGTCGTCAGAAATGACGATCAAAATGGAGGCCATTTTAATGTTTATACTGCTAGGAAACAAACACCTAAATGTGAAAATGGTGCAATGAAGATGAATTGGTACAAAGACGAACGAAATATTTTAACTCAGAGCGTCCTCCTCTTTGATTTGACACGACACACTACACATTTCCAAAAAAAAAAAATCATTCCTATTTTTTTGGGGATTGATTTTTTGGGATTTCTCTATTTTTCTCCTTCGGCACTTCTTTAGATTGTTACTCCCCTAAAAAACAGAAGGAAGTAACAATCTAAAGAAGGTGGACGGAATGTTCTTCTTTAGACTGTTATTCCCTTATAAAAACAGAAGTGTGATACTCCTTTGTTCAAAAGTACTTTAGACGAAACATCTCTTTATTTTTAGTTATTTAGTCAAAGTCATCTGTATACTTAAAAAAATGAAGGGGAGTAACAATCTAAAGAATTACCTCTCCTTCTTTTGGGTTATACACATAAAATGACTGCAGAACTAAAAATTGTCTGCATTCTTCTTTGGAAAGAGAGGTCAATAAAAACATCTTATCAAATTAAATTTTATTTTACATTGGTTGCCTTTCTCATTTTTGTATATAGTTATGCTATTATCCGAAGGTTGACATTTTCAATTAAATTAATTAGTGTTAAAGTAATATTCCATTATAATTGCAAGTTTTTGATCATAATCAATATCGAGATGTAATATAAGAAACCGCACTTCGTGGATCACTGGGCATGAGATATGTTAAAGCGTTGGTATAGAAGCATGCCAAAATCTATTAGCATCAATTATTATGCTTGACAGCGACAGCTATCAGCTATGCAGAGAGTAACTATACAAACATTAATTGATGGCTGAAGTCATGCCTAATTATATCTATACCATTATAAATTACATATGACTAAATATATCACTGACTCAAATTAATTTGGCTGATCTAATCTAAATATCTTTTTAAGAAACACACCCATTTATTCTTTTCGTCCTTATTAATCCTTATCCTTCCAATAAAGTTGTCTTTGACACATTCTCGTGCATAGAATCTGTTAAGAGACGCTTCAATTTCTTTCATTGTTATGTTAATAAGTTTTGTCTCGAAGTGTCGCCGTTACTATGGAAAAGAAATACAAGTGAGTTTTGAGTGCCAAGTTGGCACTTGGTAACTTTATTTTGGAACGTGAGTCAACCCCTCTAAACTTCTTAAAGTCCTTCTTAAAAACGTGACTTTCAAACCTGAATAAATTTTATTTTTCTTTGAACTTAACATTCTCACTTTAAGTCTCTAAACCTTAGCCTTTGAAAAGGTCCACGAATTCTTTCGATATTAAATTAAAAATTATCGAGTGCTTTTTTTATGATTCTTCATGAGAATTGGCAAATAAGTATCTAATCTATTTTTATATTTAGATGTACGTATACGTATAGAAACAAGTTTGCAGAAACAAAACCTGTTACTTGGTATGTTTACGAAAACTAACCAATAAAAAATACTGAACGTATATGAGAAAGTTTATTATATTTGTAGTTGTTTTGGTCATTTTTTTGGACTATTGCAACTACAATTTATTGTTATAAGGAATAATGATCAGTGTATAATAAAGACTTGACATTGGCAGATATAAGACAGCTATTCAGTGATAGAGCTTAGAGCTTATTGGCTGTGATTATAATTCATTAATTTATATAGCTTAGGTGTTTAGGTTAATTAATCACGAGGCCATTGCCGCTTCAGGTGCCTGAGAACCCTCTCAGGAATGGGTTCGGATGACAGATTTTGGATAAGAGGATTTGTTTGGAAGGAAACTGACTGGTGAAAGGATCTGTAGCGGGAAATGGTTACGTCTCGGACGAATGGAATGTTGAGGTCGTTGGTCATTTAATACTCAAATAAGGGTTCACTACTAAGAAAACAATTGCCAATTTTATAAGCTTCACTTGCTTAAACGACTAATCGCTTTCTTAGCAAAGAATAGTCTTAATAGTTTGACATTAATTGAACACTGGCAAAAGTAGTAAATTAAATGGTAACAATATAAAACATTTCCAAAACAACGTCTATTATTAAAAACATTATTTTTAGAAGAGAATGTGGACAATTCGTATTGAAATGAATAATTAAGAGGGTTGGTCAATAAGTTAGGTAAAAAAAATCCAAAAAACATGTATTAAAAATGTGAAATAATTTTATTTTAAAGGACTATCTACTATCTCTCAAAATAATCGTTCCAGGCACTTTTGAAGGGTTTTGGGCAACCTTTTAATACCAATGTAAAAGAAATCTCCCACCAGGTAACTAAGCCAGCTTTTCACCTCTTCCTTGAATTTTTCATTATCAAAGCGTCGGGTTACCCAAGTGTTCTTTAAGGAGGTGAAAAGATGGTAATCACTAGATGCCAAGTCTGAACTGTAAGGTGAAGGAGTCACTATGTCCAGTGGGGGTGATAAGGGCCCCGCAGACCCCGCGGCGCGGGGGCCCCGGGGATATAGGGGTCCCTGGAAGGGAATAGAGGGGCCCCTAGAAGGTAAATAGAGGGGCCCCCACTAAAAGTTTGCAGGGGGGCCCCCAATATCATACCCTTGGCGCCGCCACTGACTATGTCCCAATCAAACTTGATCAGAGTTCTTTGGAGATGGCCTCATGATGACGGGAATTTACTTTATTTTTTACCTTTCATTGATAATGTTTAGTTAAATATGTGCTCATATTTGATATGATCATATTTGATGCTCATAATATTGATTGATTACAATAAGTTATAAATTCAATTTTTAAGTTTTTGGTAGTACTCATACTACGGAACGTTTAAATTTTAATTTAAATCAAATGATAATTACTATTTACAAAGGGTGACAGTCAGAGAAAAATAGACCTCTGCGCCGGGATTCGAACCACGGACCTCCCCCTCATTTCCAGTGTGCGGGTGCTCTAACCAGTTAAGCTACACAGAAGAATACTTTCACCTGACAATATCGATACCTAATCCCGAATTAAGCTTTTTCAAATTTT